>CAJQZN010009276.1:0-11821 GCA_907164685.1 Colias eurytheme | reverse complement strand
TAGTAGTCTAATTGAATAAATGAATGTTTGAGTTTGAGTTTGAGTTTGAAAACAAACTCGACCCTTGTGAACCCGTGTTGGGAGTTGGGACGATTACTGTCATGCACACGGTTGTACGATTCAAACGTATTTCTGCATTTTATATACAAGATGTACTATTAAATGTTTATTGAGGCCTACATTCGCGCGTCAATTTTTTAGTAGCTACCTATTATAACAACTTTGGAAAAGTGCATGTGTAGGAAACTTAACTTTGAGGTGTTGGACAGAACACAGTGATAATAATCCCAAATTAGTAATTCAATATAATTATATGAACTCAGGAGTTTAGTATAATCCCTTCTTGCCTTTGCTACTTTTGAATAACGCTAAAGCTTCATTATTAGATCGGTATTTCTTACCAAAAAATCAAATCTTACGGTCTTTTAACACACGGTAGTGTTTGACGCTAAGAAATGTTCCATTATAACACATGAAGGCCGTTTATTTTTAATCTATCTAAAGGGCAATAACCCATGACTCGTAAGGTAAACAATACACACCCCTCATAAGGACAAGTAATTTGGAAGCAACATTTCGAATAGGTGATAGAGTTAAAAAAAAGTTTAACACTGGTTGGTAATTAACAAATTGAGGATCAAAGAAGAAGAAAATATTATTAATATATGTAGTGTACCTAAATCTACGCTGTTACAAGCTCTGGTACCACCCCAGTGCGAGCGTGACCCAATTTCCAAACACCCACACAAATCCAAACTGTAACCATTATATTAAGTCATTTGTATTGTTAACAAATCGATCGCTCTCAACAGATTACCAGGACCATTTGAAGATATTTATCTAAACGTTAAGTTGGAGCTACCTGGCCTCTAATACGGTTAGTTGAACGTTTTATCCGATATCGGTAACGGACATTCGTTTTAGCAAACAAGATTCTGATCTTGGAGCGATTGTCAATTTTTATACTTCATCAAATAAATTGCAAGAATGATTTACAGTTTGATTGGGTTTGAAATTGTAGGGTCTCGTAAAATATGATAAAGTTTTGGAATAAGCCGTTATTATCAGGGTATTTTGGGTTGCTAGGATATTTTTAGATACAAAGAAACGTTATCTTTAGGTAAATTAAATTCGTATTCACTGTAAAATCGCAATATAAATAAAAGCCCGAATTAAAATATATACCCAGAGCAAATATTTGTATTTAACGTCACTTTATGAATAAAAAGACATTGGTCTTATTCAATGTATCGTAAGAAGAGAATTATCAAAAACTGCGGGAAATTGTATAAAGAAATATGAAAAGCTTCTGGTGTTACAGTCACAAACTTTAGGCGCTGCAAACTACAGCCAAAAAACAAACTCTGCACTCACAAAATAGTTTAAAATGACACTTAAATATAGTGTGCATGCTAACCATATGATAATTTAACATAACCGCCGAGTAGTTAATTAATATAGAAGTTAGAAAGTTTTGTTACTTGGCTGAATGCCTGAGGAGTTCACTGTTGGAGCGTACTTGTGGTGGCTGGTGTACACACTTTGTATGTAAAGTTGTCACAATCATATCTCGTTACGTATACAACATTACGCTAAGTTTTGTTTAGTTTGGTCTTCGGTACTTCGGTAAACAAGAGTTTGGGTTGAGCTTGGTCGTTTATTTTCAATCACTAAACTTATAAACACTAATTTACAGACAATATAAAATATTATGTAGGCAAATGTAGCGCAGAAGGTCGTCTGTCTTATTCGTGTAATGATTTTATTTAGAAAACAAAGTCAGGTGAGATAATACCTAAGTATTATCTTAGATTGGTTGCATTTGTGTTTATCTTTTTTACGTGAATCATTGATAAATCGTGAATCATAGATCATTCATAAATTTTATAAAAAAATAATATACGGCTTCAAAACATTCAACACGACGGCCGATGGAACGAAGTACCTACGTCTCGTCAAGTAGTTCCCAAATTAAAACTAAAACAAAAGTCTTTAGTTTAAAGTAACAATTGTTTTTCAAGCGTCTTATCTGGTTCGCGAAACACAGTGCAAAGAATATGATTTATGTCATTTCATTTAAGAAAAATGTTTCAACAATAATTTCAACAGAAGAATCAGAGATTTCTTTAGTGAGTAATAATAGCTTTATTTAGTTGGTTAAACCTATAATTTTACATATTAGCACGTACCAATATAGTATACAGCTTAAAAAAGCATAAAAAGAACGACGAGTAGGTAGAGTTTAAAATATACCCGCTAAAACACAATAGTCAAGAATGCAATCCACCATTTGTGTATTTTGTTTAAATACTTAAGAATAGACATTAAAATGTCAGACAACGTAGTTTACTCGAGCTTTCTTTGTAGCTTAGAATTAATTACATGTGTTGCTTACACTAGCACTCATTCTGTTTCAAAATCCCTCCCCTGCTTTTAACATTTTATATGCATGTAAGTGAACAACTAAATTGTAAAAGACGTAGATTTAGTAGAAGTATACGTTCAAGGTGTTGCGTTCATTTAATTCAACCATTAAGAAGAACATGTTACAAGATACTAGAAGCTTCATTGCCTTGAAAACAATATTGCTAACGATTATTACACCGGCTCTTAGCATAGACGGCAAACACGGGATGTAAACACACACCTATACAGGTAGGTATATAACCTCATTAAATTCAGTAATTGTCAACAAAAAGCGAACAATTTAATTGTTTTTAAGTTGGCAGAAACGCCGTATATCAACGTCTTATTTGTCGCGCACAGACACAAACTGAGCATTCTATTTCGCGGCTAACTTGTTGATGCTTTGTTGTAAACTTTAATGCCTTTTCCCCACCGTTGCCCTTAAAATAAATCCGAAGAGTTAAAACTCTCGGCGCTAAAAGACAAGAGTTCCGATCGCGTTTTACGCGTTTTATTTTCATACTCGTTTGTACGACAATCGAGTTCGGTGTAGCTATTCCCTTTAATAACTATTTACCTTTGCTTTATAGCTTGCGTTTTTATTGTTTTACTTTTGTATTTGCGGTTTTATTAACGTTGTCACCGTGAAAAAATTGTTTGAGCAAATATTTTGGTATCATATTACCTTCTTTAGACTTAGTAATTTACACATTCGAGTCCGTAAAAGCTTTAAATAATTTATCTTTGTTTCAGAATCTTACACTTTGAATAAAACGTTTTATGTGTACCTGCAATTACATTAATAACAAACCACATTTTTTTTGTATCTACTTAACATTTTCGCGTCAATTACATTAATTAAACTTTAAAATTAGTACTTATAAAATGATAAAAAATATGTAACAAAAATTACCACGAATTAATTAATTTAAACATTTCAAAACTTCAAGTAGATTTATTTTAAAGTTATTAACAGCATAAACCAAATTCGTTACTAACTTCTATACAAACTTTTAGGAATGTGGTCCAAACATTGAGTCTGTAAATAGTTTTTGGTACAAGCTTTTAGCAAATTCCGCCAAAACTATAATTCAGCTTATGAAGTTGGCTTTATTCAATCTAGCTATTTATACAATGATTGACTAATAAGGAAGAGTGAAGCGCTGACTTCCTCATAGGTTTATTTTAGATCTCACGATATATTTCGAATTTAAACCGAATGTTAATTATTTACATACCATATGGATAATTATTATTATTGTACTTCATAAATATGCAAATTATAGTCCAATTGTAATTCTTATGATGACTTTCAATTATTGTCACATTATATGCATAGTCGCAGTTTGAACCGCATTCCGCAAAGCCAGCCGCTGCCAAGTGTATTTTATTCAGACCGGCCTCGGGCAATTAATGAAAAGTTAACAAGAAAACTTCATACACTCCCGACACATTTTATTCATCGTTATAAAGCTTTAAGTTTAAAATTTGCGGGCTCTTTGGAAATTTATGAGGTATCATTGAGAAAGTTTACGTCGTTGATCAAACGGTGGCTTGACGGCTTTCAGATTATCTTCCGATATTAATCTGCTGCATAAGTTTGTAATTGTTTAATACTTCTCAACGTCTTTAGTCTTCCGGTTTCAGATTTAGGCACATTTTGATCGAAGGGAGATACGATGCATCACTTTTTCTGTATTGTCTTTATGTTATAACTAGATTTAGACTTTGAAATAATTCAAATTGCATGTGGGTTCTCACACCTACAAATTAAAAACATGTGGAATAATTTAATAATAGGGAGAAAGTTCTTAAATTAAGGCCATTATGTCCCAAGTAAGTATCGATTAAAATGTGATGCATATTAACCTACTTATATATATTTTTTTAATACATAAATTTTTACTTACGGATGGCTATCGTTATACATTGCAAAATTTAATCTGATCGTTTCTAGCGAATCAGGCTATTTAAAAGTGAAAAGATAAGAAAGAGTTAGAATTAGAACCTGATTAGGTACCTGAAGAGAAAAGGGAAATACGCAAGCATGGAAAATTGTATGAGCTTGTAAAAATACTATATCTTGGCTAGAGCAGAAAGCTTAGCATAGATAGCTATAAAAGCTATATAAGTGCTAAATAAAATATTTACTTAAATCAAAAGTGCAACGTCTAGAAACAATAAGCTTTTGTAGATAATATGGTAATGATATATTTTAAGACTTCCTTATCATATTATATCATAAGGAAGTGTTCCAAGAACCCTTAAATTTTAAAATAACAAGAGAATAAAAAATAAAACAACCGTGAAGTGAAATTTGATCCCAGATATTGATAAAAGGCGATCGATTCTTTCTGCTTCGTCGAATATTGATTTAAATTCTAGTTCAAACTGATATTTACGTATCATTTTTTAAAACAAGAAGTTTTTAATCTTATCATCATAAGGATTAATCAATTATACTAATAACTTTATTTTAATTCAGTGGAATATTTAAGAAACAACGTAAAATGCTCTATGTGTTGATTTACTCATTACTGGCACGAAAGCATCGCTATTTAAAAGAAAGTCGATGGCAAAGTTTCAATGAACTAACACGTTTGAAGCGAATTGGCTTTAAGTTTCAGTTATTCGAAACCGCCGGGCAAATCTCTCTACCTCGTTTGTCACTTCGAAACTGTTTGTCGGACTCCAACTCAAACATTAACTGTATTTTATCGACGCTTTATTTGCTGACTCACTGCGATTCGATATTGACTATCTATGTTTTATTGTCGGGCAAACGTTTGACAATACTGACCAGTAATAGTTATCAATCGTCGGGCGCATTCAATTCTTCTTCCAACTCCGAAACGATATAATTATGGTGGTAACTTGATTCTATGTTATGATTGAGCTGCCCGTTTTCGTTATAAGGAATTTTATTCGTTCTCTGCAATGAATTCTAAAAAATGCAATAGAAGAAAATTGTGAATACAAATTTTTGTATCAATGTCGGGTACGTAAATCACTACATAGTATAAAACAAAGTCGCTTTCTCTGTCCCTATTTCCCTATGTCCCTTTGTACGCTTAAATCTTTGAAACTACGCAACGGATTTTGATGCGGTTTTTTTTAATAGATAGAGTGATTCAAGAGAAAGGTTTATGTGTATAATAACATCCATTAAATAGTGGAGAAGTACTGTTATTTTTGAGGTTTCTAATGTGATGTCGTAAATAATTACATTTTTTCCGCTTACATTGCAAACGCAGGCTGAACCCTACGAATTTTATCCAAATAATGTACTAAGTATTGTACACATTGAAAAGGTCTACAGTAAAGTCCGTGATGGTATATGTCTATCTCTTATGGATAACCCACAATAACTTTTTTTTGTCATTTACTTTTTACGACAAATAATGGTTAATTTTCGAAGCGATTTTAACCAATACAGCATTATTCCTTAACCAATTAAATACCTTGAATACATTGTTCATTTAATATAGATCTATATAATATGGCCCTTTACACCGTATGATTTAAGTGAATATTTTCGAAGATATTACAGATTTAAAAATTGCGGGACGTAGCGTTTGCGGCGGTACCGGCCGGCCACCATTGCACCCGTGCGAAGCCGGGGCGGGTCGCTAGTAGATAATATTATAATGTAGGTACGTACGTAATTATTTCGAAAGAGTTTATTGTGAAATAAACTACAGGTGGAAACTATAATTAAGGGATATATAAATGTCATAAGTAAATAGGAATGTCGTGTTTATACAATTAAGTCTTTAACTTTTTCGGGGAATCACAAGCTATAAGTAATAATTACCTAGAACGTAAATGCTGTAGCGTGCAGCTTAAGTAATTGTAAATGTATTTTAATAACTTCATGATATATTGTTCACTTCGGACAATATTAAAACAGGTTGTTTGCTGAATGAAAAGCAAATTGCTTTATTAATTTTCCCGCACCGTATAGAGAAAAGAGTAACTTAATAAAACTTCGCAACTGCCAGTTTTATTTTCACCGTAAATTGTGTGCTTTTGAAAGCCAAAAAATCATGCTGGTTTATTTTTACTATAAATATTACTTTATTACATGCTTGTTATTGTTACAAAGAGTAATTTTTCTTTCAAAGTAAGAAATTAAACTTTACGTAGTAAAATAAACGACTTTGCTTGTAACATAGCCATTAAAATAGTAGTGGTAACAATGAAACGGGATATTTATCACGGAAAATCTAACAGAAGTGCAGAAATCAATGTTGGCGTGAGTTCGATTCCTAATTCCTGCTCTAGACAAAAATAGATTCATCGTATCTCCGTGTCTTACAACGGCATGCAGAAAAGTCCTGAAAGAGGAACCATTTTCCGTTTCTTTATTACATTGTGAAACTCTGAAGATCCCCAGCGTCCCAATCAAAAGTTATCAACTGCACTTAGAGACTTAACAAGAACGAAGATCGCAAACCAAGATTTCTTGGAAAAGAATTCAAAATTAATTAACTGTTCATAGCTAAAGAGAAATCGTTGTGGGAAAATCGGCAGATGATCAAAGCGATGTTTATACTTTATACTTTGTACGGTTTCGAGATACGATAGCATTTAAGCGGAAATTACATAAACAAGCTTAGGATGGGTTTCAATTGGCCTTTAATACTCTGTGATTGTGTATAATTATATAAATCACTTGATCATTGGCTTCATTCACAATATTTACTCGAATGAATTAATTTAAACATCATTCATTCACATGAATTGATTGAATTGCTATTTTACACCTAATAAAATGATGTCAAACATTTTTTTTTATGTATTTACATAATTTTATCAATACAGTTAAACTACTTGAAAGACCGGAAAAATCGGCAGATGTAAAAATAGTCATTGTAATATCAACTGATAATTGGGAAAGATAATGTTATATAAATAGAAAATAACGATATAATCTATAAATTGTTATTTATTAACAGAATACCCAGAAATCAATTACTTAAAGATAATTCAACACGCAAACAAGATTAAGGGCAAAAATATTCATCGATAATATCTCTAAAGCGACGTCAATTTGCCCGGTTATTTATAACATAATAAGAATTTATTTATAGTCCCGTGCAAGACTGAACGTTGATTGCTTAATTATACAGACGTCGAAGCGTCTTCATTAAACTATAAACGAAATAGATATAGGCTCTCGATTTCTCGAATATCCGCAAGAATAATTGACTCATATGGTAAACGTACTCCTTATATATAATTTATGGCTCTTATCGCTTTTAATGTGAAAATTCCATGCATCAGCATTTATGAGTTACGTTTGAGTGAAGTTGAAAATACCTTTGTTTTCTTTGAGATAATCTCACGTAGTTTGATCTTCTTGCCTTGGTTTTCTAGGACTGACTTAAACTTAAAAGTTAAAACTTAGTATGGAAATCATACTAAGTTTTAACACTTACGGTAGCGTTAGCTACTACATATTAAGTATTCTTTGCTTACGAAATAATATTTGCCCTATTCCACTTACAAATGGATAAGTTTATCTACTCTTTAGAAAAGTTAAAAAACTAACCTATAGAAAATAACACTTTCATTCAAAAATATTCACATTATCTTGAGTGTAAATTCAATATCCAGGTTGCAGGTATAAATTTTCCGGAGCAAAATTTATCTTATACTGAAAATATGTAGAAAATTGTGCGCTATCGAGAAAATCCTGAGCAACATAACAATAAAATTCTGACAAAACCGAACAGTCCTTACATTTCATAATATTTCGCGATAAATCACTAGTTTCTTACTCTTTTACTACCAATTGAAAATAAATAATACGATAATATAATATTCATACAAAATAGGTTAGTCATATAAATATGTGTAATGTGTTTTCAATTATTACATCTTACGTGGGAGTGTTCAAATATCTGAATACGTTATATATGTATTCCTTATTCATTATAATTAGTGATGCAACGAATACTACTTTTACGAATACGAATACGAATATCAAACCTACTACTCGGCGAATACGAATACGAATACGAATATCTCGCCTTGGTAATAAAATACTTATTTATTTAATGAATGTTTACTCTTCTAATAATTAAAATTTACAATAGGCAAATTTTTATTTAAAAAACATAAAATTCGTAGATTTTCTGGTTTTAGGCAATTTTTTTTCAGTCTGGATGTTACCAGCCGTTGAAAAAAGTCTTTCCGAAGCGACTGTACATGGCTTCAGTGAAAAATATTTTTGGGCGAGTTTTTTCTGACTTGGAAAATGGACATCTTCTCGCCAAAAGGCCAGTGGATCAGCAGTCTCTGCACGCGTTATATTTTTACGCGCGATTTTTAAATCTGTAGTAAATTGAGTTGCGTACAAAAATATTCGTTTTTAAATATTCGTATATTCGCCGAATACGAATATTCGGTGAGTGTCTACTATTCGGCGAATACGAATATTCGTATTCGTATTCGTTGCATCACTAATTATAATAATAATTTGTCCGCACTTGACTCCAAACGTCGGCACAGTATAATTAGTATATTTATAGATCGCTTTGAATCTAATCTCTTTAACTCCAGACACGTGTAGAAAACTCATAATTAACCTTTATCAAAACTCGTAATAACACTAATTATCACCACACCGCATTTTAATATACAATTATATTATTTGTACAACTAGCTTCGCTCCGCGGTTTCACCCGCGTGGCTCCGCTCCTGTTGGTCTTAGCGTAATGATATAGTTAGCCTATATTATAGCCTTCCTCGATAAATGGGCTATCTAACACTGAAATAATTTTTCAAATCGCACCAGTAGTTCCTGATTAGCGCGTTCAAACAAACAAACTCTTCAGCTTTATAATATTAAGTACCTATAGATATTATTTGTACAATAATTAACTGACGTATTGAGTTTAGTGTCGATTAAGTATTGTTTATGGGTTCGACAATCAATGAATGATGTTAGGGCTTGTACCAGATCGAATAGATTGCCTTTAGCAAAGTGAAGATTTATTACTATTGCCAGTATCTTATACATAATAGATATTACGATATTATCTTCGACCGTATTACATCTAGTTTTAGCGGGCTTGCGTTGATCTATGTCTTATTGTATAGACTTGGTTTTATTTATTAG
Source organism: Colias eurytheme (assembly GCA_907164685.1). Classification (NCBI taxonomy): domain Eukaryota; kingdom Metazoa; phylum Arthropoda; class Insecta; order Lepidoptera; family Pieridae; genus Colias; species Colias eurytheme. The sequence goes on along the minus strand of CAJQZN010009276.1, from coordinate 2,289 downwards.
CTGGTAAATAAACCTTCAAGATTTATTTTGACATGATAGTATATTTAAATATTTTGTCTAATATAATATTAATTGAATAATAATATTATTTAAGTTACAGCATACTTCCTACAACCAAAATTACTTATTTAATTTTTTTACTCTATCTTTCATCAAAAAGATTACCTCAACGTCAGCTGAAAGAAATTGTGTAGGTACTAAAATGCAATTCAATAAATTGAAATCGCTGTAAACATTTTGATTTATCGACAAACTAATATGCTATTACCAACCGCTGAAAGAGGGTATTAAAATTAAAAAGGAACATATAAAATGTAATACAAATATAGGCAACGTGTTTAAAAGCAATTATGCACGAGTATTAATAACATTTTATGGACTAAATTAACTTAAGTGAGCGTGATGTGGTTTTCATTATAAGGGTTAATTTTATGTTAAGAGGCATAACTTATATATATTAAGTGTATGTTTGCACACTCGCTATCTGCGGCCTTAATTGGATTACTGACTCAAATTGTCACTTGAAAACCAACGGGCTTTTAAATTACGTATGAAGTACAAGGAATAAATAATGAATAGAAATGGTATTTTATAGGACTTAAGGACTGTACGCACTACAACGTATATATATGACCGTAATAGCATCGTGTCAGGATCGGAAAGCAACACGATTTGCTCTACCTGCTAGAGCGAGTTTAATAAAACTAAGTAAAGAGCTAAACATTAATATTTATATTCAATTTAGGTTCTATAATAACTAAATGTATTAATAAAATGTATATTTAATTTACATTTGCATAATTAAAAGTTATAGGGTATTCACCTTAACTTATATTTAAATATCTTAGCATTTTTTTGAACTTTCAAGTAACTACATATTATCTGAACCACAAAATTGACACATTATAGTTCGACCACCAGATTATGTATTTATGTACCTATTTAAATTTACCTATTTCGTGTAAAACACGTGTATTAAACATTTAATTTATTAATTTTGTACTGATTTAAAATTTTGTTTATCTTTTTAATTTACATAAAAAATTTAACTTGACTAATAAGTCATAAGGTTGACGTCACACGCCTGATTTACGAACTTACGAGTTGTAAAAAGAGCGTACTTTATGCCATTATTATGATAGCTGTCCAATATCCATTTCTAAAAAATATTTTTATTTTTTCTTTCTTTAGTGAGTGTGGATAACCAAAACAAGATAAAAATTGCGTATTATACGTTATTTAAGAAAAATATTTAATACCTGAATTGTATCACATAGAGATAAGCACTATCAAAATTATCTCGTCTGTCCAAAACCGGATTCATTAGTTAAAAATACATATCACGATCACGTCTAATTGTAAAGCATCATTTTTATTTTTTGGGGTCGGTTTTAAATAAAGATTATTAGTTGTAGGTACGATAAATTACTCTCGCTACTTGCTTGTCTTAATGTCACAAAAAAAAAACTGCAAGGTTTTTATAGAGGTGTCTCGACCAGTAAGCAATTAATGCGGGAGCTTAAAATGTTAGTCAATTAGCATTTGTGTAAATTAACTGAAACAAAAAAGGTAATTTACAAGTTGCCGGAAAATCAAACCTACTGAAAGTTTTTTTTCGTGAGAACCGCATAAATTTACAAAGTTATCCTTTTTAAGAAAAGCTAATTACATCTAAGAATATGTTCATCATGTAATATTTAACGGATTTCATTTGATTACTGATCAAATGTGGTACCGTATTCAGATCTCTATAAAGTATTTGAAAGGTCACAATAATGAAATAGTACTTAAAGACCATCATGATTACGAAATAACTTTCATTTTCCAAGCCTTTATTTTATAGATCTGTGAAGAATTAGATAGTCGGTAAAACAAGTTGGTAATGAAATAAATCGGCATTGGTTGCGAGACAATCGGCCTCCAGATTATAATGGTTTGTTGAACAAGGCCGTGACGTCAGCTGCCTACATTAGCTTACGTCATCTTAAAAGTTGTCATAAGTATATTGACATTAGCAAAGTTTTTGAGGCTTTGACTTATTATACACGTATACCTACGCGAAGTTTTCCGTAGCGATGTGCGTGCGTATTTTGTCTTTTATGTTATTAGGAAGGCATTAATGATGTGATTTGAAATGTTTTAGTGCTTTAGATGTCAGATTATAGATAGAATAGATAAATAAATAGATAGAATGACGGATATTTAAAATCATCAGGAAATTAAAATCAATAAATAAGTCCTGGCTTATTTAAAAATGTAAATATTGTTAATGTTGTAACATAATTTATA
>CAJQZN010009234.1:0-12815 GCA_907164685.1 Colias eurytheme | reverse complement strand
CAGTAGTACCCACCTCAACGCTTCGCTTATGAGGCGTGCAATAAAGACCGCCATTTTAGAATTAAAAGAGCGCGAATAGTTGCTAACAGCGCGGACAATTCATATTTCGAAGGGAGCTGAGTTGACCAATAGTGTGCATTTAACCCTTTCAGAGATTAGAGAGCATTGTTTCAAACCGTGTTTGTTTCGAATTCGGAACGCCCGCCATATTGTTCATTCAAAATGGACGTGCTAACAATGGGTCACCATTGTTCTAGACGGACTGCGTCTGCAAAGTGAACGAATGTTGGCTATTGTTTTACCGTATTCTAATTTTGAATTTTTAATATCGTTCCGTGTGTCGATGGTTGAGTGCTGCCAGTGTACTTATTTTACTGAAGACTTAAAAGCTACGCTGTTTTGTTTTAATGCTGCGGTTGAGAGGAATTTATCACAGAGTATATTTACAGGCTAGTGAGTAAATTAAGGGGGATTGTACTGGAGTTGCCATTCTTCCTGCCAGACTTTATGTGGCCGATAGGTATAATAGAAATAATGCTTACTGATTTTAATTTTGAAAATATAACAGATACCAGAGTTGAATTTTAACTTTCACTAATTATATACCTACTTACAAAATTTATTTTTCTGTAGGCATTTGAATAATATCTATGTTATAATTATTTACTTTATTAAATTCCAATTCTGCTGTAAGTACTTAATTCTCAGTTAACATGACGTGTATTGATTTATAGAAATTTTTTAATCAAATTTCGGTATTATCGTGACTTTATAGTGATAGTAATGAAAAATATGGTACCTATTGTGAATGTATGCGATAGAACTATAATTAGAACTTACAAAAGTAATCTCTAGTAAAATAAATATAGAACAATATATTTTTTTACTTTTATTCGTTCTTCATAAAGGGTCATTATTTTACGCACAAACACGAAATTCGATCAACAATAATGAAATTAACATGGGTCGAATAATCCCAAAAACCGGAATTACTCGTTTCCATTGAAGGTACGCATTTTAGGGTTAAAACTAGATCATTCTTTTGACCGTCGCGGTGGGCTCGTACAAAAAATATTGATGTAATGTAGTCAAATTTTCGGTAATAAAGTTTTGTCAACACTAAAACGCTGGGGTAACATGACAAATTGCTGTACGAAATAATTGTTGTTGACGGCGTGCTGTAGCTTAGATAGCATCGATCAATTTTGTGGGTTTTTAATGGAAGGTACAAATATTGTTATTATTTATAGGTGCATTTATGGATACGTAAATTAACTCTAGGTAGGTATTTTCATTATTTTAATACATAAATAAAATTGTAATAATGTGAATTTTACTGCATTTATCCTGACAACTTTTGTTATTGTATAATCACAGTTATTATGAACAAAAATGCTTGCAGTGATGAACTACATACCGAAATGCCCTGTAGGTACATACGTACTTTTTATTGCAAATATGCAATACAACGTGCAAATCCGGCTAGACTATTCAATTGTACACAATAAATATAAATTAGTAAGTATACATGCTTCAGTAAGTCCAGCTGAGGCCGATTCTTCGTCAGAGGATGCCTTTGAAGTTTCTTGTTACATTTGAATAATGATTGGCTTTATCAATTAGACATGTTAGATGTATTTTTGTCATTTCTTCTTTTTCAATAAACCGTTTTTTTGTTGGTAAATCTTTTAATTTAATTCCGTGTGATGTACCTTATAGGTACCTATATAATTATAAATTAATGATTAACCCATTTAAGGGTTAATTGTTGTAGTCAAATTCAAATTCAAATTCAAAATTATTTATTGTGTACTATATTATTTATGTAGTACTATAAGGACTCGATCATCTCGACAAATCTGTTAATTTTAAGGCACTACGTTAATATTTACCAATAAGTAGAATAAAATAGTATTAAAATATATTAACAACAACAAAATCCAACAAACACGTAGTTACCATCAAGTACTTTCCATAACTAACAACATTTTTACAATTTCCAAGTTATATTTTACCCCCCAGCGTAACCAATTAAAAACGCCAATTGTTCTAGTTAAATCGGTGAGCAAATTGATAATTGAAGAACTGCTTGAAACGTCATGTGAAATATCACGCCTGCAATAATTCAATAATAAAACATCTATGATTAACCATTCGTACGTGTTGTCTGCGATTGAAATAAAAAATGGCGACATCGAGTGCTTTCACGAGTGCAGCCTTATGCGCGCAGTGTAAATTACCAATTAGAAGCCTTTTGATACTGGTGCTAACAAAAAAAGCAATCGTCACTATTGCATCTGAGCTAAATAAGGTTCTGTATGATATTCGTCTGTATTATTTTTGAAGATGGGTGGAGTGTGAAAATAATTGTGTAGCTAGCTAGAAACGTGCTTTCCAGAAACCAAAAAGTTTAACAAAATATAAATGCTCATATTAATAGAGACTATGCTTATGAATATATATAGAGATAAACTACGATAACATGGCGCGCCCCTCCAAATTACTGTTTCAATGTGTGTAGTGAAATACAAATATTTAAATAGTATATTATTATTATTTATAATAATATAATAATTAAATTATTAATTTTTATTATTATATTATATTATTTATTATGAACTTCACAAATACTTTGAAACGTTTTCAATTTTGGAGGGGCGCGCCATGTTATCGTAGTTTATCTCTACGTAGATACCATATAGATACCATAAAATGTATTTAGTAGCAAGGACTTACCCTGGAATTTGTCATATAAAATTTTTGTTTCTTGTCTGTTAAGAGTTTTTGTAGGCCATATTGACTGATATTAAATATATAATTTAGTTTTAAACTATCCACTATTTGGTAAACTACATAAGTTTTAATTTATGACACGGCCGTGTCGATTTTTCTTTTTAAAAACATTTTAATGAAACCTTCGCAATTATGTGATTTATTTAGGTAAATAGGTATGAAATACTTTGAATTATTAAAATAGTTACCTACCTTTCCATTTGCCATCGCAACTAATCACAACACGGAATCCTAAAAATGTATCGTACCTTGATTGTGGGACCTTAATTAGCGCAATGCTACAACACTGAGTGGTCGTGGAATTGCCACTTTTTTCCCGATTGTACCTCTTTCGCTTTTGATTGTACCGTCACGTGGCGATGTGCCAATTAATGTTGGATCATTTCAATTGTACCGCAACCTCTTTTAGCATTCCTTAGATCCTAATTAGATCTGTTTTGTTTGTCATCTCGCCTGTTTGGTGTTCGCGAAATTTCCTTTTTTAACTTTCGTTGAGGTTACATTTACATTGTTTTTTTTATACCTTTTAACAACAGCTTGTTAAAAGGTTTGTAGGTATAGTAATATATGCAAGTTTATTCTCTGTAAGCATATCTATTAAAGGTATGCTTACAGAGAATAAACTTTTATAATTACGTTTAAAATTTTATATAATTTTTATTCATCTAGGTATGTACATACTTATGGTGCAAATACCTATAAATGTATTATCCACATTCATACACTTTAAAAAAAACCTAGAAAAGTAGTTGAATAAACGATAACATAATACGAAAAAATTTTAAAGAAGCCAACTTTAAAATATGTAATAATTTTAACTTTTTTTAATAATTTAAAAACACATATGATTATTAACAATTCATTATTAATAATTACATTTTTATATCTATGTATAAACAGACACACAAATAATAGGTACATCGTCCTAAAAAGTTCGAAAATACCTTGATATGAAATATATCGAAAGCTATATAGAGCTTTTGAAATACATATAGAAGCAATATACCTAGAGCTTCCGTAATAATGCAACATACAACGGTTTAAAGAATAATTGTTTACAATCGATTGCCAGCTATACAGCATTGTACGCCGATAAAACATCTATGGTTTAAGAAGCCTGCAGCACTCAGAGGGACGGAGTATGCGAGAGTGAGCTAAGAAAATTAAAAATAAATAAAAAACTTAATAAATTATGCTATTTTAATTTTTTTTATATCATTTTTTATTTAAATATCGATGATATGAAATGGTGTATAATTTTCATTGTTTTATATTCCAATACGACTTATAAAATACTCAGGTACATTAATTGTTAAGCATAAATCAAACTAAGACATATGCTATTTGCATCTCTACTTTTTAATAAATTACAAATTATCTAGTCAATTTGAAATAAATTATTTAATAAATACATTAAGAAATTTAATGCCTTCATTTTAGATTAGCCGAATACCAAAGATTATATTTTAACGCAGTATTTGTACAATTTTAAAAATAACTTCATATAAAACATTATAATACCTATATCTGAATAATTCTATGATTTAATATAAAAAAACACCATCTATAACAGTTCGTTATAATATTTTAACAATAATTTCAAGTTTTGAAGTGTTTTACTGCTGTGAAAATTGTAGAGGCATGCGTTACATGTTGATATAATAAGCATATTGAAATTACATTTAAATTATAATCGCAAACATCGAAATTATTTCAAACACAATTTAAATACATATGTTAAAACTGTTCCTGTTGTATGAAACCATCCAAAGCCGATGGCTCCGGGCAGGCTGTCATTAAAAGGCTTTTAATTCTTGATGCTTTCCCCATTCGCCGCGACAATACGTGATTCTGAAATACAACACATACAATATTTCATTTTTGCTTTAAAAATATAAAATTTGAGGTAAAAATAAGGTTTCCAATCTTTATTGTTTATAGTAAATTATAGAACAAAATAGAACGTACCACCTACGTTTAAAAAAGTTGCAATAGTTTTTAACAAGTTTCATGGAAATTTTCTTAAATAATTATGCAGGTATACCTATCTGCTACGTTTTAGAACATCAAATAGGTACAAATTTAGTTGTCTATTTCAATTTCAGCCGTTTTCGAATACAAATTCTATCACCAGTACAATTACAGAATTTAAGTAGAAAATATCCGATAAAAATATCCGACAGACAAAGTGACATTCACATCTTTAAAATTACTATACATGGATTGATGGCAGAAGCTTTTTTTATATACCTAATGAGAAAATAAAAAGATTGAGACGCTGTAATTTTTAATCGCCGGGAATTTTCCTCTACCTCTGAAAAAAAAAAATGTACCATTTAGTAATCATAAATCCCGTGCCTTGTAACGTTCTTACAGTCATTATAGATCTGGGCACATGTTACCACAAAACCGAGCCAGTCACAATAAGTATTACCCATTAAAAGTCGTTCTTTACAAGAACACAATAAAAGCTCTACATTCCGCGAACAAACTAACAACGGAACATCATTACGATCAAGTTTCCATAGCGTTGTATTAGAGCCGTATTTTTCCTTTGAAAATCATGAAGCAAGCCTTTTGTTGTGTCTGTAACGCTGCAGCTACATTCAACACATCGGAGGCTCATTACAGACTGCACATCATTTCCTTTAGACATCTTGAATACCTTGTTACGATTATAATAAGCCTGGTATATGCCGATTGTTGGGTTCGTTTTGTGTTTTTGTGAATGGATTCTGTAGTTTCTGGATCATTGGTATCTTAAGTTTTATAGTAACTCATATTACTGAAAAGGAATGGTGAATGATAATTTATAAAGCGAAGTAGATGGGATTTATTAAAATAATTATTATAATCTAAATATTGTATCTAAAAATATTATTATTGGAATGAAAATAGTCTGGTAAGTGGTAGTGTAACGATCGAGGAATATATTTCCTCCAATGAAATTAATTATGTATTATTTAAGGTTTTACTTATATTTATTCATTGCGTGTATTTTTTATGAAGTTTAAGCTTTATATTAAAAATCATATCACTTCACAGTAATGCGTTTTGTTAAACGTTAACCACTATAGACACTTCTTACAGTTATTTGTATTGTGAACTCCTTTTACAATGGTTTCATTAAACAATAACGTCATTAAACAATGCTGGGCTAAAATACAGACCGTCATTCACAGACTCTTGTATAATCAATTTCTTGACCCAGCTACTGAAACGATTATCCACAGAAAGGTTTCTCAAGTGTACAACCTAGAACAGCTTAATTTCAAAGACGCTCAAACAATTATAGCATTCGCAAATCTTGAACATTTTCATTCAAAACATTTCATCTTTAAAAGCGGATCCGACCATCGCTGAAACTGTAAGGCTTGTTCTTGGTCACACAGGAGTCTTGTAAAACAGCAATTATGAACATCATAAGTTGAGTAGTGGGTCTTTGTCTATTTTAACTGGAAAATGGATAGCTTGTGTGTCTGCATTGAAACTTTTCATGGGTGCATATATTCTCGGATTCTTTACTGTTTCTTTACGTTAAATACCTCGCATATAGATAATATGATTTTGAATTAACTTATAGATCGATTACACGACGAAATTAATGAACCTGCACTCTTCTTCTTGCTTTAATCATGTGGAACTAACCTTTTGCTCTCTCTTTCTCTCTTTTATATTACACAATAATTATTGATTTGTTTCTGAAAATAAGGTATTGCGAGAAAAGATCTTCAACTGCTCCATTTACTCTAATAATAACACCTCTCAAAAAGACATAGGTACCTGTGAGCATATTAAACAAATAGTTACCAAACACATCAAAGATCCAATAGCATACATCACAGCAGATACAGCTGTAATTTGCTAATGCCAACTGTAAAGCTCGGAAAAGAGGGCAGCCTTCGCTTTGCGGCGTACTTCACATCAGAGGCTAATTTGCAAGAGACCGCTACAAAGAGAAATACGCTAATTAAAAAGTGACTCGACAAAGTGTCACTGCGAGACGCTGCTTGCTTGCGTATTGATACAACTAACAAACGTACTTGTTTTAATGCTAGTACATTGATGTGTTTTTGTTGTAACGCTTTGTTAATTGCGTTCTATGTTTCGTGTGAGCTTTGATGTTAGACTTTTGTGTTGAACAATTTTTACTAAGTTGCTTGATATATAAATACGTTTTTACGTTGTAACTGTTAAAAATATATAGGAAACGCGTTCTAAAATCATATAAGAGTTTAAAAAAATATTAATAATATCTTCTTGTGTTTGATTTAACGCGAATATTAAACATTTAAAAATTAAAATGTATAGATATTAATTTGAAACGCGATTTTTTAATTATATTATTAATTTACTATCGCGGCGTTTCGGACACTTTGCAGTTGTTTTTAATTCCTTATTCCTTAATCCATACTAATATTATAAATGCGAAAGTAACTCTGTTTGTCTGTCTGTTACTCAATCACGCCTTAACTACCTACTGAACCAATTTGCATGAAATTTGGTAGATATAGAGATATTTTGATACCCGAGAAAGGACATAGGATAGGTTTTATCCCGGAAATCCTACGGGAACGGGTTTTTCTTTGAAAACGCGGGCAAAGCCGCGGGCGGAAAGCTAGTAATATATATAATTATTAATTCCTTAATATGACAGGGATATATACCAGTGGTGTTTAATTGATAACTATAGCATCATTATTATCGTTAATCTAAATTGAAAGGGAAGAAACAAGGATATCAATGTTAAAGCTTTCCATGCCAGTGAAGCTGTGGAGATAAAGGATAACATGTTGTATTAATTAATATAAGATAACGCACTTCATAAATAAACATAATGCGACAATAGTGTGATGCTAACTTCTGACGGTTAAATTGAAAAGCTCTCGTATTACATTACGCTTCTCGTATATGAGGTATTATAATACATATGATTAGTTTCATATGAACGATGTAATTATTTCTATTATTATCATAATATTTATTTCATATGGATAAGTTATTTAAATGCACAGAGAGGTTCAAAATGTCGCATTTTATATTATGATGTAACACAGGTTTGCAATCATTAGCTAGATTTTGAACAAAAGTCCAATATTGTACGTAATATTGCAGATTTGATCATTCAGAAGGTCTTTATGTAAACGAGAGGACTATACATAATGCGGAAGCATTTCCAAACAAAACAAAATTACTGATTACCCAACAAACCCCACAAAATATCAAGTAAATAAGCGCCCAATTCATCATATCGCATATAACTCGATCATTAAACGCACAAAGCACTAAACGACAAGCAGACGCCATTGAAATTCAAGCCTTTATGGAACTATGAAAACATAATGACCATGCGTCACATCGTAAAATACCTACCAAAACAATGGGAGCTCGCGACAGAAATTAATATATCATTATGTCAGACCCATGTAGAAGCTCACGACCATCCTTCTCTGATTTAGTACAACACCTCCTCCGTCCCTTTCTACGAACTTGGAATATGCGGATCTTAGTCGTGATTGGAATTGGTTAATGTTACAGAAGCGCGGAGTTAAAATTCTAATGTGTTACTGCGCCTCTGGGTAGAATTTGGTGTTTATTTACGTCTGAAGTTGTTTCGCCACATATCTTGCTAACTTTGTTGTAGATATAGCTATATGTGGGAGTACAAACTCCGTTATCTGTGCCGCGATACATCTTAATGAGGAAGCGGATTAAACGTTTTTAAACTATTATTTTTATATCCGACTCTCGTGAGATAAAAATATCTTTCAGTACCGGCCTACTCATTACATATTTATTACGATACATAATCAAAGAAAATTTATTAATACAAACTAAAACATTGTAAGGTACCAATAAAAACCGGTCACTCAACTATTTTAAGATAAAAATTAACAACATTGATGAAAAAAAAACTTTAGAAATCTTGAATATATTTTCTCGCAAGGGAATTCTATCAAGAGAAATAGAACTGCAAAAGTACATTCCCATTTACCTTTCCTATGAAGTTAAATAAATTTCCAACTGGCAACATTACAGTGATGATAATTTAGCCGCAAACTTCAAAAATATGACAGCTAACCCTTCAGCGCTATCAAATACTAACGAGCAATTAGGAAAGTTGGGGCTTACTGTCAAAGTGTGATAATTAGCCGGGCTAATGTGGACCCCTGACATATGTTCAAGTCATCATAGCGGTGGAGGGTTATGTAATAAGTCTTACTCATCGTAGATTATAAAAACCTCACTACGTCACGGTTTAGCTAATTTCTGTGTGTTAACGTGTGTCGTTCTTGTAATGAGTTGTGTAGTGTTGTTTCATTTCTTTTTGCAGATTTTTCTATGCATTTGCATTTATTACATTTGATATAAAGCTTTGTTTTAATATTGTGTTAAACATAATTATGAGTATTGTAGGAGCATAAAAATATTAAGCCTTTTTTAATGTATTTTTCATTTTTCATTGCGAAAAAGATCTTTATCTAGTAAAAAAATAGACTATGATGATATCGAGAGATTTTAAATTATTTTTTCATTTTATTTCCACATCATTCATTTAACGCAAGCGAAGCCACGTGCATATAGCTAGCAATAAACAGTCCTTAGGTTAAATCGTCACGCCATTGAAAGCAGACCTCCCAGATCAACAATCAGAACAAAGCAATATCACCAACTTTACATATTAATTACTTGCGATAGACAAACACAATATCTGACTCCACACACCCAACAAATATTTCACTAGATATCCGACATTTCTTATCCCAACCCACTTAAAACATCCGAAGGGCAATGGGTCCGTGGAGTGTCATTCATCAACAACTCGCTCCCAACTTCGTATGTACCTAAACCTCTTATTATTTGCCACCCCTGACTATAAAATTGGACCAAACGTTGCGAAACATCTGACCAAACATTGGGCTTTATTTCTGAGCACTTAGAGTTGAAATTCGCATTGTGTTAGCCGCATGAACAATCGTTTAAGGCATTAATTATCGCTCGTCCCCAGTTTTAGGGTAACCCTTTAGGAAATTTTCGTCCCTTGCTGGTCACCCCTCGGCCAGGCGCGTGCCTTCAAGTCATTATTCCGCTATATAGATTAAGGTATATCGAAAAACATGACGTTCATTCATACATTTTTTCTACTCGGGATGATATTTTTAGTAATTCATCGAACTCTACCATATAGAGCATATCTTTAAAAAGTAATTCGTCGTGTTATTTCCGAACTTATTTACCCATAAAAAAATCCTATTAAAAAAAAGAATCGTCGAATTATAGTCGCATAATTATTTTATTTTTGTATCTTAACAAATCTTGATAGATTGCAACAACTATTTATGTATATATACATACAAATCTTTGTTAGGAACACTTGTTTACTCGCAAAGCTATATACTCTCTAACTCAAAATGGCAAAAATAAACTCATCAACCCATTCACAAGTCATCAGTATATGATAATGGAAAGCCATCAGTAATCACAACGAGCATGTATTTATGCAAAATTAGTTTTCCAATAGAGCCCCTGCTAAGCCGTATTAGCTTATCTTTCCACTTGGCACGCTGTAAATTGGTCAAAATCTCGTTGCCTCGACTTGGCTACGTATACATGAGTGGTGGGGTGACTGGGCGTTCGGAAATTTAAGTACTGATATAAATCTAGGTATTGCCTTAATTACCAACAACTGGTTTTTGTAAAATCTAAATAGAAATGATTTACTTGTCTTTTTGCATGTGGTAAACGAATTATGAACGCTTGTATCGAATATATAATGCACTAGTGACTAGAAAGTATAGGTAGGTATTCAATTTATTAACTTGCACATGAATGAGATATTTGAATTTATAAAAAAATCTATACAAGTTATTATCAACGATACCTAGGTATATTGATTTAACTAGGTACATTGTTATTAACTTTTTATTGCAAATCCCTTACCAATCGCGATGTTGCCTTTACTTTTTGCCAATAAATTATGAAGAATGAATAGGTAACATTTCTAAACCTTAAATAAGTATTGCCATATTATCCGGCTTATATTATAAGCATTTTTCATTATTTCTTCATCGTCATTTTCATGATCTCCCAGAAATCAACCGCCATATTAGGTATCTGTAACAAAAAAATAATAATTAAATAATCTAAATACCTACCTTCAATTGAAATCCGCTTAAATATATTTAAATCCTCTAAAAAATATTTTAATATCTTAATTTGACGTGAATCATGGTCACCACAACAAAGACAGTAGTTGCAAATGGTATCAACGCTTCTATAAGCTTAAACGTCCGAAGTATCAAAAGATATGGTCATGCAAAAATGTATGAATACCTATGTAATATGTTCTATTAAATATTGTTTTAATGATAGATTTATTTTTAAAGAAGTAAAGCTCCCTGATGCACTCTTTTTCATGTGTTTTTTTTTATCTACCAACTCAATTAGTTTATACACATATATTAGGTAAAGTTTAAACAAAAAAATGTTTTAATTAAAAAAGAAGAGTCTGCACAAAGTAAACGAATCATTATGTCAAAGAGATTTATTTTAATAGCTTCAAAAATAACCATAAAACTACTGATACAATATGAAAAGCATATCCATCCATACAAGCTCTAACAGAAGCTTAACAATTCGTACGTCATTAAGATAAATGAGCACCCAAGGGACTTTACTTAAACAATATGTTTTAGTGTTATCAAAAAGCCTAATATATGTAAGTTGTAGATAAGGCTCCCCTCATCCTAAAGTAATCTTTGCACGCTCCCAGAGCGTAACCTTCCGAACTCCGAAGTTAGAATAACTTTAGAAGACCATAGGCTGTTTAGAAAGGACCCCAGTTTGGAGGATTGTGAAATATTAATGGAGTTTCCGAGAATCGTATATGAACGCTTTCTTACGTATTGATAGCGATCTCGATTATGGCTAGTTTTTGGTTAATAACTTGCTCGTTTTACACTACAAAGGGAGTTTGTTTTGATTCTGAAAAAGGTATATCCTCTGGATGTAGGTACTTATACTTATTTTAAATTATATTGATCGTTTGTGTTTTTAATATAGATAAGTATGACAAACTGAAAGAATTATTTGTTTCAAACTTAACAAAAGTATTATGAAAATACAAAATTACATAAACATAATATAGACAAATTATAAAAATAAAAATGTTTTCAAAGAGAGAAATAAACCATAACTATGCCAATTTATGTAGCAGAAAGACGATTGAAAAAAATATATTGTTAACATCGTTTTAATTTACCGTTAATTTTATCCATACAATATTTAACTAAAAACATTCTATCAATAAAATATAATTATCAATAACCAATACGACAATCTCAACGCGCACACGCGCAACACCAACGCACACATCAACAAACGGACTCGGCAAGCAAATTTTCAACATGGCACACAAAGTTAGGGTCGGACTACACTCGTGTCCTTCCTTTTGATTGCAATTAATTCGGAACCAAGGGGTGGCGGTGGGAGGACAAGGGACGACCAATGCGCTGGGACGAACTTTACAGTCGGTTTTGTTAAGTTGCGACTACTGTGTGTACTTGGCTTTAGATAGCTATGTTTTGTATGAATTATTTTGTGATATAGTTCATTTACAGATTGGTTATTGAAACGAGATGTGGAAGGTAAGTTTGAGACTTTATTCAGGTACTATCGTGAAATAAATAGCGGTAGCTATAGGTATTTATTAATATAAGGTAAGATTCCCTACTTGTGTATGATTTAATAATTGTTACGGAAACAAACATACTATTAATATCTAATAATTGTGTTATTTTTATTTTGAATATTTATTTGTTTAATGTAGGTACTTACATAATAAATAATACAGCTACATTTACTGTGCAGAACAGCTATTAGGTATTATCGAATGTTTATATTACAAAACATTCTCGATAAAATTAAAATTTTAACTTATTACTACCTATGTAAGCTGTGCCGCCCGCTTTCACCCGAGAAAAAGCGAGTATTTTTATAGCTCATGTTTTATTCTGATAGGT
>CAJQZN010009213.1:0-21329 GCA_907164685.1 Colias eurytheme | reverse complement strand
AGTAGTACCCACCTCAACGCTTCGCTTATGAGGCGTGCAATAAGTAACTACTTACTTACTTTTTTAATCTTCAATCTTCATTAACTTTTTATAATTATTTAAATTTCTATTTTTACAGCCATTCTTTCCCCAATTCGTCTTCAAGTAACAAGAAAGACGTCCGAAAAAGTGTCTTTTAAGGCAAAAACCGACTTCGAAAATGGAATCACATGAAAAGATGGCGGCCGTCGCGGGCGCGCCCCGTGAGCGTGAGAATATTGAAATGCAAGCTAATGGTAAGATTATTTTTTCAGCCACATACTCACATACTAAAATGTTTTTTTATTCATATGAAAAGACAAAAATATTGCACTATTTTAATTTTGTGATGTGAACCCTATGGGATTTGTAACAGAGGTCATAATCGCCTGTATACAAATAGTTTATAATTTACGAAAATCTTATATATACAGTACGAGTTATCTACAAACCCCCAACAAACATTCTAAATATTTAGTTGCAATGTGGTTACAAGTATTAATAAATTCTGTATGAATAGAGTCGGCCATACGCTAGGTATTCGTAATTCGGTCTGCCCGACTGCCCATTCCTTTTATTTATCTCTGCCAATTATGATGCCAATATTCAAATTCTTATCCATTGTATCCAGAAGAAGACAATCCAACAAAACTTATTTCGCTATTCCTAGGTTTTAATAAGTGGTGCAACTCAATATATTCAGGAAAAAAAGGAATAATATAGCGTTATATTGTTTGCACCGTATATATCTTCTTCTCTTCTCTATCTAAATACAATATAAAATTCTCTATTAGTTACCTAGTTGCAACGATTCTCATGAAATTTTGTTTGCAATAAGCAAAGATAGATCTGAAATTAGATGTTAGCCGATTGCGGATTGGCTAATATCTATCTTTCATCCCCGACTTGATAAGAGTAGCAGAACAACGTTTGCCGGGACAGCTAGTATACCGAATTTATAATGCCATGTACCATGTTTTCACCAGGAACGTCAAAGCAGCTCAAAGACCTGGACGATCTGTTCCCCTACATCGGCGACTTTGGCTGGTACCAACGTATGCTGTTCATGCTGATGATACCGTATTCATTCTTCTTCGCGTTTGTGTACTTCTCTCAGATCTTCATGACGGTCGTACCGGAGGAACATTGGTGTGATGTACCGGAATTAGCGAATTTGAGTGTGGAAGCGCGGTAAATAACTTTTTTTTTTGTTTTTTTGAAGTGAAAACTTCTTTAGCGGCGTTGAGCACTTTTTCTGTAATGGGTATAAAATCTTAAACTCGCGTCATTACACGTGACCTGATCGAAAAAGCGTAAGACGGATGGAGAGTAGACCGCTATCCCCTCTCTACCTACTACGCGCGTTTTCACTTCTGCCGGCACTCCCGGAGTGCAACCCGTCTTTTTTTTTTGTATAGTTGGCAAAGGTGCATGTGATAAGCGACTTTCTTTACTTTTGAAGTATCGCTCATGAACTAATCAATTTTATTAGAATTTTATATCGTGATTCGTAACATATTTTTGTTTGACGATGTAGCTAAAGTAAAGATCAAAATATACATATTTGTTCTTTCATAAATTATATCGGGTAAAGTTCGATAAAAAATAGCTTATGTTATTGTGGAATATTAGCTTTAAACTAATGGATCTTCGGCGTGAATCCTTATCAAACAAAAATATAAAAAATCTTCTTTCTTATTTACAATGTTTTTAACTAATAAATTTTGTGTCAATATTTCAGTCGTCATCTGGCAATACCAAAGCTAGGGGAGAAATATGAAAAGTGCATAATGTATGATGTTGATTGGAACACAGTTTTATCAAGTGGCAACCTTGAACCAAATCCAACATGGCCGACGAAGAAGTGTGGAAATAAGTGGGAATTTAATTTTACTGATGTGCCGTATGAAACTATTGCTACACAGGTAATTATGTCCCGTCCGATTAGGGCCCTTCTGGCCTCCTCCACTCAAGCGACAGCTCAAGCCGAGGTTCGTGGTCCCCGTCAAGGGGGGACGCCCTTGTGCATGTCACTACCAGGGTGAACCTTCAGTTCACCCCCGCGTCCGCGTTAAAATGTAGAAGCCCTTCTGGCTAACATTGAGAGACACCACACAAAAAAAAAAAAAAACAGGTAATTACAAAACAAACTGATATTAAAACAAAACAAATTCTTAATTTATAGAAAAGCTAGCGGTCCGCCCCGGCTTCGCCCGTGGTACATATTTCGCAATAAAAAGTAGCCTATGTTCTTTCTCAGGGTCAGGGTAAAGATTATCTGTGCCAAATTTCATCAAAATCGGTCCAGTAGTTTATGCGTGAAAACCATACATACATAATTACAAACCTTTCCTCTTTATAATATTAGTATAGATGTGATGTTGTTTAATATAACGGAATTTTCTCAATTACTTTACCTAATACCACAGTCTAACTACCATTTATATATACTGTGCTAATACCATTGATTACAACAAACGACTAGACTCATTTTTCGTATATAAATAATTGATATTGCACCTTATTTCATCGCAATATTGTTCAAAGTCGCTCATTAGAAAACTCTGCCTAACACACGCATGTGCAGAGTTTTGCTTGGGAGATTTTTGAAGTGTGGTGAAAATTCCTGCAAAATATATGCTTGGAGTTAATAAAATTGAAAAATTTCTTGGTTATTAATTATTTGATATATATATTAGTTTTAAAGGGTGAAGGAACACTTCATTCATGTTTTTTAAAGAACTTTATACGCGATATTATATAACTTTCCCTTTTCTTCCATCTAGTTGGGTTGGGTGTGCGAGCGAGACAACTATCCAGCGACAGCTCAGTCTATCTTCTTTTGTGGTTCTATAGTTGGTGGTTTAATTTTTGGTTGGATGGCTGATAAATATGGACGAGTACCAGCTGTACTTGGTCAGTATTATTATTTATGAAATAGTAAAACTAGCAATATTATTAATTATTTAAAAAAAGCGTGTGTGCCGAGCACCTAAAGAACACCTAAAGAAGTTTCGATTCAAAAATTATCGATTGCTTGAAATATAACGATTTCTTGGTGTTGGCAAAAATGGCAAATAGTAAGGTAATAAATAGCGTTAATCGTCAGCCGATGATATTTTTTTTCTTTAACAGCTCTTCTATTAATAAAATGAATCGATATAGACTAAACTAAACAACTAAATCTTGCTTATGTTTTTTATCAACACACACACTTTCAAAACTACCCTCAAATGACGATAACGTATTTCAGATAATATATATTTACTTATTTTACAATATTTTTTATATTATGAAATGAAATGAAATGAAATGAAATGAAATATGTTTATTGTGGATACATAAAAAAAATACAAATAAAATAAAACAAAGAAACTTAAATCTAACTTAAATCTATGCATGCCACAAAAGGCCTGCCACTCAGTGCAAAACACTGATTTTCAGTGGTTGCCTTAGAATGCCCTGTTGACAGTGGATGTATTTTTGCTCAAAACTGCATAAAGTTATTAAAAAATAAAAAATAATAATATATATATCTATTTTAATATTATGATATATACTAAAAAATACTATAATTAATTTTAATGTTATAAATTATAATATATACTTATACTTAGGAAATAAATATGTAATACATAATTACACATTAGCTTAGAGTAGTGACGAGATTATTGGATAAATACTTAAATCTTAGACTTAAATAATAAATAAACAAATAGAATATATAGATATTAATAGATATTATTTTCAGGTACGAACATGACAGGATTTCTAGCGGGTGTAGGAACTGCATTTTCCAATAGTTTCTGGTCATTCTGTCTCTGCAGATTCCTCGTTGGTCTCGCGTATGATAACTGCTTTATGATTATGTATATAGTTGGTAAGTTTGTATATGTACCTATGTTTATTTTGTACTAGCTATGCCCCGCGGTTTCACCCGCATTGATCCGTTCCTATTGGTCTTAGCGTGATGATATATAGCCTATAACCTTCCTTGATAATTGGGCTATCTAACACCGATATAATTTTTCAAATCGGACCTGTAGTTTCTGAGATTAGCGGGTTCAAACAAACAAACAAACAAACTCTTCAGCCTTATAATATAGTGTAGATTAAATTATACAATACTTTCGAATCTTTTTGGTTGGGCTGAAGTTAGGTGCTAGTATATGCGTAGAACATAAAATAGCGACTTGAACCATAGTCATTTTAACAATCTACATGAGTAATTGTACCAATTTCAGCTACGGCATTAAGTTTGGAAATTACTCTTAGATCTTTTAAAAGTTACACAAACATTGAACTAGCTCTAGAGCTCTCAATACGGGTCGGGTAATTGCCCGACTCGTGGCGAGCGTGCAAGATGTAATGTGTTTTATGTATGAGTTTGAAAAAGCGCGAACTATTATATACCCAGTCTGTCCTTTTCATATCATATATTTGGGTAAAGTAAATTTTATTAACAAGATTTACTCTTCTAAATATTTTAGTGGTCGAGTACGTTGGGCCAAAATGGCGGACGTTCGTCGCTAACATGTCTATAGCTGTATATTTCACATTTGCGGCGTGTCTCTTACCCTGGATTGCGTTGGCTGTGGCCGATTGGAAAATATATACATTGATAACTAGTATACCTTTGGTTTTGTCTATATTCACACCTTGTGTAGTTCCGGAGAGTGCTAGGTAAGATATTATTACCTACTATTTAATATTACTAATAGTTTTCCACCTGCGGCTTAGCCTATGTATTCAAAGGATATGAATGGGATATGAATGGGATGTTTTACCCGCAAAAGTAAATTATATGTGAAGATTTTGTATTATAAGGATAATTTTTCATTTACTTCGTTTACTGTTTACTAAATCTATTCTCCAGAAGTTTACAATTTGAAATTGTGAGCAGTTTTTTTATGTTTATGTTGTATTATGTACAAAAAAAGAAGCGTTGTATTCGTGCTGATACGTTTTTCCAAAAAATATCTCGTTGGTGACTAACAAAGTCTTTAATTAGCATTAAATTTTCAGATGGTTGATATCGCAAGGTCGTATTGAAGAAGCATTAAAGATAATACAGAAATGTGAACGAGTGAACAATAAAAAGATACCGGATGAGGTTTTAAAGGAATTTAGGGTAAATTGTTACTTAGTAGAAACAAAACTAATTTATATGGGCTAAACAAGTATTCAAAATCGGTATAAAGGTACAAACTAACCGTTGACGTACTATAAACAACTATAACTCACAATCACCAGTTAAAAAGTTATCGAAAATGTCCGAGCGACGTTGTATTAAACATGCATTTAAATTAGCGTCTTATTTCGTTGCAGTAATGTTCAAAATCTATTGTAGCACTCATTAAAAAACTCTGCCAAATAGATGCGTAGGCAGATTTTTGCTTGAGACAATTATTTAACGGGTGTTTATAAGACTACTTGTTTATTATAATCTATATTATAAAATATATATATTTTTTGTAAATAACAGAATATTCATAGCCCAATTGATGTTGTTTATATATATATTACTAGCGGTCCGCCCCGGCTTCGCCCGTGGTACATATGAAAAATAGATGTTGGCCGATTCTCAGACTTACCCGATATGCACAGAAAATTTCATGAGAATCGGTCCACCCGTTTCGGAGGAGTATGCAGACTAACATTGTGACACGAGAATTTTATATATAAGATGTGTTTATATTTAAACGATTTTTACAGGAAACAGCAACAGAAATAGCAATAGCCGAACAAGACCTAAAAAACTATTCTTTCATGGACTTATTTAAAACGCCTCGGCTCCGACGTAACAGTATATTATTATTAATAATATGGATGTCAATAGCCATGGTGTTCGACGGCCATGTTAGAAATGTGGGCTCTTTGGGTTTGGACATGTTCGTCACTTTCACTATAGCAACCGCTACGGAGTTCCCAGCAGATATTCTGCTGATTTTGACGTTGGATATGTAAGTTTATGACGAGGGAATAAGGTTGTTTTTTGCTTGCGTGGTTGTGTATGTTTTTTAGACGAAAACGAAATCAATTTACGTATGTATATTATTTTGTCACTGCATGTGTGTATTTGTTTGTGTGGTGTGGTGTGAATTTATCATAGAATACATAAAATTTAGATTTTTAGTGATTCTATATAAATAATTTTTGTTTTCAGAGTCGGTCGTCGCTGGCTGGCCTTTGGTTCAATGGTGATAAGTGGTTTATTCAGTTTTGCTGCAACTACGGTACCTTTTGGTGAGTACATCCTTCCTACTATTATTATAAATGCGAAAGTTTGTGAGGATGGATGTATGTGTAGTTAGTGTGTAGTTATTATTTCACGCAAATACTACTGAACCGATTACAACGAAATTTAGCACACATATAGAGGCTAACTTGGATTAACACATAGGATAAGACTTATCCCAGAAATCCCACGGGATTAGGAACTATGCCGGTTTTTCTTTAAAAACGTGGGTGAAGAAAGCTAGTGGTATTATTAATTTGCATTATTTCGCATACATATGAATTGAAATCTAAAATTCCCTATAATAATTAATTACAGGTCTACCATCAGCATCACTAGCGATAGTTGGCCGATTCGCGGTCAACATATCGTTCAACATCGGTATGCAATACGCTGCAGAATTGTTGCCTACTGTAGTAAGGGCGCAGGGGCTGGCCCTTATTCATATTACGGGGTATATTGCTACTATATTGGTGCCTTATATTGTTTATATGGTAAGTTTTGTAATCTTTGTATATAAAAATAAATTGCGCTACTTTCGTTTCGCTAGTCAAGAACGCCTGAGCTAATTTTGAACAGATGTTAATAGTCAGGGGAAGGTTTAAACGGTTAGAAACTATCTTTATATCATCACTCATAATGATATAAGTACAAAAAGCAACTAGACTCACAATCACACTCAAAAATTGTCCGAAGCAAAACTCTGCTTATGCAATGCATAGTTTTCTAATAAGCGATAAATACAATTGAACATTACTGGCACGAAATAAGGTGTTAATTTGAGTGAATGCGCTAGGATTTATTACTCATTATTGTTTATGCTTGAATATAAAAACAATATGCATAGCTTTCCTTGATGTAAATTTATAAAATTGTACCAATTTTACTTAAAATATATTTACATATTTTTATTTTTTTCAGGCAACTATAGCCAAAGAGATCCCGCTCCTAATTCTAGGAACTATAGGCATAGCGGGCGGTTGTCTATGCCTGTGCCTACCAGAATCTATGGGCAAGGACATGCCACAGACAATACAAGATGGCGAACAGTACGGGAAAGAGCAGACGTTTTGGGACTTCCCGTGTTTGAATAAGTATGTTTTTTTAGTATTTTTGTTTCTTTGAAATTGGGTTGTTGAGGAAGTGATTATGAGGAAGAGGAGGAGGAAGAGGAATTTTCACACACAAATTTAGAGGATGCGGATGAGGAAGAGGATATTTTTTTGAGGAAGAGGATGCGGATGAGGAAGCGGAAGAGGAAGCGGATGAGGATGAGGATGATAGGAAATTATAATCAAAATTAAAAAACAAAAACTTTTAAAATTAAAAATTAAAACAAAAGCCATTCTCCTGTCTTTACATATTGATGTTTAAGGTTAGGGGAGGTTAGCTCGCCCGATCGCGAATTTACAAAGCCTGTAAGTACTATACTATTTGAGTCATGAGCTTTTGTTTATGCATATTACTCGAAAAAACCCACAGAAAAAACCTAATCTATTGGGACTGTGCACGATTACAGCGCCAACTAGCGTCCACAACTTTGTGGGCTCTGTCACATTGATGTTTAGGGCCCGTATATTGGTGAAAAAATATCGAAATGAAAAAATAACAAATATTTTCGACTAATAAATTGTTGTGATACCACGATTTGGGTGGAAAAAAGGTGTTGAAATTATATTGGTCATTTAAATCAAATGAGGTAAGTCCAAAAAGTGTGTTTAATTATTATGTAAGCTTAAACAACTTGTTTGTTTTTTAATTCAAAATGACTTTTGACAAACATTATTTGGTAAAATATGTTTCTTCTAAGTATGAGAGAAAATGTTATATTATTATGTTTAGAGATTAGGCGCAGATATAAATATGGCGGTAAGACTCTACTCTTGTTCGTTAGTAGAGTCCGACTCGTAACTCAAATATGTACATAGTTTAAATAGGCTTTGTAAATTCGCCGCCCGATCGGATCAGCATCCTCATAAATTTCCTCTAAATTTTGAGGAAGCGATAGCGGAAGAGGATTTTTTTATTTTCATTTGAGGATGCGGTAACGGTAGAGGAACCCAAAATATTGCGGAACTTCCGCATTATGAGGAAGCGGAAGAGGAATCCTCAACAACCCTACTTTGAAATGACGTCAATATTAAAAGTACTATTGTGTGTAATTGTGTGCGTGTCTGTGTGTGTTTATTAAAATATAATTTTTTCTTCATTATTGTAGGTATTATTTAATAGAATACCAAATAAGATAATATAATATCAAAACCTATATGAGGAATTTACAAGTAAGACACATAATAAATATTTTGTTTGTTACAGGAAACTTCGTAATTCATCAGCAGCTGGGAAGGTTTAAGTGTTAATTACAGTCAATAAAGTTATTCTGTTAATTACAGTTAATAAAGTACTTAAAATAGCATTTATAGTTTTATTTTCACTATTTAAATCCCAATACTATCAATACATATTATAACTACATGGACTAGGTAATACCACAGATATTATTAGAAAAATATAATACTTTACTAGTAATACTATGGTATCTAAGTTGAGATTATTGATTTCTATTAAGTACTACCTACAATAGGAGGCATTTTGCTATGGACTAAAAACAAAATAATATATTTTTAACGTGGCTTAGTTATTTTTCTATAGCCGGCTACTCACGTATATGCAGGGGCAATATTGGAACAATCTCGGTTGCTCGGCGATCCAGAGCAATTTCAGTTGTTCTATAAATTGCCCCTGCTTGCCTATACACGTAATGGTGATACGGAGCCAATTGGGTGCAATTCCAATATTGCCCCTGCCGCAGGTACGTGAGGAGCCGGTCTTAAGCTAACTTATAAAGCACGAATTTTTAGTTCAGGGACCATTATTATTAAACATTGTCAATCGAATAGCGGAAATAGTATTCTTATCATACCAAAAAGATCAAATAAAGATAAAACATCGATACATTTAGCTGTTATTGTAAAAAAACAATCAAAATCAATCGTGACGCTCAAAACAGTATGAATGAAATGCAATTAAACATTGTAAACAATGTAGTGATGTTGGATATTTTATCGATAATAATTTACGACTTTGAAGCAGTCGGAACACTAAGCTTTTAACGTGCAACTTCTTTAGGCACGTTGGGAGTAAAATTTCATGGTCGCGTCATGGCAATACCGTCACGTCATGAAGTAAGACGACGATTTTGGTATCTATGAATCTTGTCAAAGAAGTTTCGCTTTTGACATGTGTGCTCGGCACACGCGCTCATATTTTTAAAATATAATAATATTTAAACTATAATTTCAATATCAGGGGATTTAATCAGTGTGACTTATTTTTCAATACATAGAAATAATACGAACATAAATAGAAAGTATTTTTTATTGTGAAATAATTATAAGTAATTCATAAAATCAGGCTTTTCTTTACCTACCAGACAATTTTCTTAATCGTAGAACTATTTTATGAATATAAGATATTATAATTATTTACAATAGAATAGTCAGTAAATGTAGTAAATGTCAGAAACGCTTTCTATACGATAAATGGAAACACGTCAGATCTATTAACAGAAAATTTCATCGATATCGACATTACGCACACACCTCTAAACTTTTTATTTACAAATAAACTTACAACTCTGATTACTATCAAAACTGAAACAAAATTCCATGCATTATTAACAGCACATTCACCGAACGAGGTTTAAAGAAATAACTAGTGATGTTTTGTTTATCGATAATTTTAAATTTATGCGGTTTAATATCGACTTCGTTTTTGGAAGTTGAGTCGAATTTTATGAAGCCGAAATTGGAACGAAATAATATCCTCAATAAAGGCTTATGGGTCAGGAATAAAATTCCGAAGCCTAGTGCCAATTCTTTTATATTTAGAGCGAATTCATTAGACGCTGATAACATGCTTCAGAGTAATTATGATTTGTTTAATGATAATTTTATGCAAAACGGGCCTGTTCTATCAAGCTATGTTGAGAGAAATAAACGATCTGCGTACAGTGAGTATTTCTTTTTATCATTTCTATTAAGTAGGTAGGTGTGTTGTTTGATACGTTAAAAGTTTTAAGTCAGATCGATACATTTTTATGCAATCTTTTAATGCTGCTTTCTTTCATTTCAAAGATAAATATCCTATGGTACCTACTATTAACTAATCGCTTTTTAAATACTTATTTCCCATGCAATTTTAGATAAGAAACAAAAAAGACGTAGAGACAACGTTAAAAAATGCAACGACGCAAAATGTGCGAAAGATCACACCGAAGAAGGCATTCATAAACCTGATGTGATAATAAATAAACTAAAACCCTCCGTTTTTAATGACTATCCATATGACGTATCTGATATATTGAATAGCGAACATAAATATGACGATAATAATGAAATAAACCAAGATTTAAATAAAATGGATATAAACGAAGTGTTGAAAACAAGGTCTGATGGTCTAAAACAAAAGAAACTAGATAACCAGGAACTAACAACTATATTGTCAAATACAACGAACCATACTTCGATTAATGTTAAAAGAAGCATGTCAGAAACAAAAGATTACGAAACGAGGCTAATTAAAAAACTTGAATTCGTCGAACCAATTAATAAAACAGACAATGATATAAATAAATTAGATCGTAGTGTATTTGACAGAGAAAAGGACGTTGTTTGGCATCAAACAGCGCCTATTGATGTTAATGTTTATAAAGTAATGCCAAAAACGGACGATTCGATACGATATAAGCCCATATCTGAGAGAGGTTTGATCAAGGTTCTATCCATGCTAACAAAAACGTTCAAGAAAATTATGAAACAACATAATGATATTAAGGACATACACAAACAACTCCGCTCTATGAACGAAGACTTTATGAAAAACGTAAATGCTTTGAATAAACAATTTACTGATTTCGATGCAAAATACTCAGAAATTCTAAAAGTCAATACTGAGTTAAAGAAAATGGAAGAGAAACTTAAATCAAAAGAACAATATTTCAATGAAAAGGAAAAAGAGTTCTCAAAGAATTTAATTGATTTCGAAAACCAGCAAAGGAAGTTCTTAGCACAACAGAAACAATTTTACAGTGTACAAAAGTTAATGCTTGAACAGAATGAAAAAATAAACCTAAAACAGAACATTATCGCTAAAACACAGAGTGAAATTTCTCATAGGCAGAACAATTTTGCACGCATTTTGAAGAAAGCTAAGCAGATATATTCTAATATGAAAGTCCCACAGGGAGTCACATTGAATTCAGGTATTAAACCAAAAATTTTCAAACCGAAACAAGAATCAAATGAATCACCTACTTCAACTGTAAGACCTACCGCCAAACCAGTTAAAATTAATTTATTAAACATACCCGAAGACACACCAATACAAAACTATGATAGACTAATATTAGACGAAAAAGATTATCAAAATATCGATGAGTTAATATACAAATATTACTTTAACAATACATTCATTGATGATATTATGCGAACCAAAATATTAGCTAGCTTTGGAAATTCCGAAAAGCGAAACGCATTGATTAAAAAGAATAAACGAAATGAAGCCACAGATAAAAAAACAACAATTCTTTTGCCTGTTAACAAAAATGAAATGAACAAAGATTTAAAAAATCTGCAAAGAGAGAGACGATGGATCAAACATTCTAAGAAAATTTTGAAGAGAAAATTATCAACAACCACTACAATTAAACCTGATCTAAAAAACAAAGAAATGAAAGGAAAAATGGACGCTTTGAAGCCAAATCCTTTTATTGTTATGGCAACTAGCTTTTGCAATGAATTAGGACACAATTCAAATACGCAAATTTTAAGTTGGTGCATCGAAAAAGCTTTACGTAGACTTCAAATTATGGGTAAATATTTTTCTGATTAACTAATTGGAAATAACTCATTCAACCATATTTTTAATAAAGAATAACTATTTTCAGATACACAATTTTTAAATCAAATGAAAACATCTACAGTTGCAAATAAATCTAAAGATGTCATGAAAAAGCTAATAAAAAATGAAGTTGCACAACCAACGACTCCGTCAATAAAAATTGGTAAGACTTATTATGTTACTAGCTTTCCGCCCGCGGCTTCGCCCGCGCAGTTGTAAGAAAAATCCGCATAGTTCCCGTCCCCGTGGGATATCCGGGATAAAACCTATCCTATGTCCCGGGGTAAAAAGTAGCCTATGTCCTTTCTCGGGTATCAAAATATCTCTATACCAAATTTCACTCAAATTGGTTCAGTAGTTAAGGCGTGATTGAGTAACAGACAGACAGACAGAGTTACTTTCGCATTTATAATATTAGTATGGATTGGTGAAAATTTTGCTTTGTAATTAGTACAACCTATAGTTCCAGTATCTATAGGTACTACTTTAGGACTTCTTCGCGGGCTTCTACTATTCAAATGTTATTTCTTTTTATAAGTATAACTAGTGGTCCGCCCCGGCTTCGCCCGTGGTACATATTTAGTATCCTATGTCCTTCTCCTGGCTCTAAACTACCTCCCTGCCAATTTACAGCTAAATCGGTTCAGCCGTTCTTGAGTTATAAGTGGAGTAACTAACACGACTTTCTTTTATATATTATACTAGTGGTCCGCCCCGGCTTCGCCCGTGGTACATATTTAGCAATAAAAGGTAGCCTATGTCCTTCCTCGGGTATCAAAATATCTCCATACCAAATTTCATGCAAATTGGTTCAGTAGTTTAGGCGTGATTGAGTAACAGACAGACAGAGTTACTTTCGCATTTATAGTATTAGTATGGATAAGATATTATTTCAAATAGATATGCATAATTTCTTTAAATTTATAGTAATAAACAACTTTATAGAGACAGTTGATAAAATTACAGATTTGCAAACACATACTCCTATAGAAGAGACATCAAAACCACAAACTCCGAAAACGGTTATAACTGAAAATTCAAATATCGTCATGTTCTTTCCCGGTAAGAAACAATACCTATGTTTATAACATAAATGATTAACTAGTAGATATTTTTAATTAAATAAATTGTAATACATATTATAATACAACATTTTTTACAGATAATGAAGAATTGGAGTCTAATTTGAAACAATACGGTAATATTTTTTTTGGGTTTTCATGAGTTATAAAATAAAATAAATACTAAAATATAATGAATTTCATGATAGAAAAATATTGTGTTTTATTACAGAATTGATACCCGACAACGAAGGAACTGTGTATTTTGATCGAAGTTTGCATTCAAGTGACATCGCAAAACTTACTAATTTTGGTACGTTTATTAGTTAGTTATTTATTACCTATTCTAATTAAATGTATATTAAAGTTTAACTCCATAAAGAATTATTTCTTCAACTTTCTTTTACTGATTTCAAGAGCGATTTATTCATCCCGTTGTGTTGTCCCGTGACCACGCTCCCTGTAAAGTATTCGAAACGTCGCGTCAGCATAAATAAAAAAAAAACATTGCCTTTAAAATCTCAAAAATAATTTAAATGTTTCCACCAATACATTTTTTATTTTTATAATAGACGACAGCGAAGGCTTTTCAGACATAATGCCAGGTCTAGACAGTAACTCCAGAGTAGAAGTGGACCCAAGAGCCTTTGATTTCCAAGCAAGAAGACGAGCTAATGTACAGAGGTATAACTAGGATATTTTTTTTCCTTTTTATAGCAATAAGAAAAGCGTTTACAATCGTAATCGAGTGTGGATTTGCCCTTTTCTTCTGTGTCTATAAAATATTCACATTTTAACAATTATTTAAGGAGCAAAATCAAGTTAAAGGTCTATTTTATTTTTCAGGATCAACGAAAGAATTATGAAAATGGTTAGAAGATAATTTAATTTAATTGATATACCTAAGTTTTTTAACTGTACAAATTACAATAATATAGTTTTATTCCAATTGCAATATAATATAGGAAATAAATTACTTCGTTCTGTGAAAAAAATGTTATATTGGAATGGTAAGATAGTAAAAAGTAGTAATGAATTCTTACCTACATTTAATATTAAGTATGTAATGAAAGGAGAACAATGTGATTAAATAGTAAATAAATTAATAAAATGTGCTAATAAGATTTTTGTTTTATTTAATCCTATTAATGAAATAATGTGTGAAATTGTGGAGACTTGTTTGCTCTAATTGCTAACCGATTTAAGATGAAAACAAGAAACAACAACATCTATGCCTACTTAATTTAAATCTATCGGTAGGCAGCGGTAGGCAAAGTATTTTTTTTTTTAAATAAAATAAACAGCTTAAATTGTTTCGTTGAACAAATTCAAATTCAAACGCATGAATGTAGTTACAAAAAAAGGTGTTATTACAATGTTATGGCGCTAATACATTCTACCCACTATCTGGGTGTGCAAATATTTGAATGGAAATACGTTAAATTACACTAAAGTCCATTTCAAGAAAGAAGTCCCGCAGACGCAGCGCTGTATGCGCGCGTAATAATTTTGGCAGGGTTAAATGTGAGGAAAACCGTGGGGGAAATTATGTATCTTTCATTTAATTTCATTTTATAACCTACTACGACTCGAATATTTAGATAAAAAAAATTGATATGGACTCTACACTAATTCTTCACGTCACAATTATAGTTAAATTGTCAATAATTCTTCCTTGTCTCAGATTCCGCAATGCGTGTACCTAGTACCTACATGGTAAAAGTCGCGCCTTGCGTGGTATTTTTTTATATTATTAGCGCTAGCCTTGGCGCTAGCAGCCCAATTTCTTGTGTCTATGATCGACTGTCACTCACATGTCAACTGTCATTTTTGACTTCGAGGTTCGAGTCAAAACTCAAAACTCAAATTTGCACAAGTACCTATTGATTTGTTGTGGTGTTTCAAAATAAGAAAATTATTGGTATGTAATTTGATGGTTTCGTATTTATTTGATTGCAATTAAATGCTAAGTATTATGGAGAGTTACGTATGATTTGTAAATTCCAGTATATAAATACCTAGTCAAGCAAACCTTCATGCTAATTATTCATGAAATTTTTACATTGAATTGTGAATTGTAATCGAAAAATAAAAGAAAGAAGGTAAGGATATAACTTTTAATAAAGTTGATATTAAGAAGATGATATGATTTATGTAATGCTAATGCATTACATAAATCATATCATCAATATGTATTTATGAACATTAATTATTAAGGTAACGAACGACAAACAAATTGTTCCTCATCATCATCAATATATATGTTTTAAGTTTTAACCTAAGGAAACTTTATGTAATCGTTTATTATTCTTCCAGTCATTCCAACCATGTTACCACGAACGTATTACACCGACCACGACATCAGAAAGCGACAAATCGACACGTTAAAAATATTCAATGCTAACGTCGCAGAAATCAAGGAATTTAGCGAGTACAAAGTTGAATTCACAGCAAACAACAGAAACATGGTGTTAAATATTGTCCTACCACCTGAATTTCCTAATGAGAAGCCAGCTATATTCATAAACCCTGTTTTTCCCCATCCATGGTTAGCCGATAATTCTAACCAGGTTATAGGTGCTCCAGGGCTGCTAAATTACACATTACACTCTGATTTGGGGCGTGTAGTACAAGCTATTATAAGGGAATTCCAAAGATCGGCGCCGAGTATAGCTAGCGAGGATAAATCCACGGACACAAGCCCGCAGTCTCATATAAGTGTGAATTCAATGATGTTTCCGGAGCTTAGTGAACTAACGATAGAAGAGTTGCAGGAGATTCTGGAAAATCCCGATTTGCAGGTAAATTATTTATAGTTAAAGATATTTATTCTCAAAGAGAAAAATAATGCAATTTATGATCATGCACAATAAGCATTTTAATCCATCAGTCCCCGGAATCATAGACACAATAGATAATCTATTGTGTCGCGCCCCGATCGGGGCACTCGGTGGTCAATGGGTTAAATTAAAGTAGGTATAAGTAAGATGTTAACTTTAGTCTCATAATTTTGCTTATTGTATTCAAACAATATATTAATTTGTCTTTCACTCAATTCTGTAAAATATTTTGATTGTAAATTGTTTTAATTTTAATGATTGCATTCTAAATAACTCATTGAATAACATGCAATGCATTGTAATTAAATAATTATAATAATAATTTAATTATTAATATTGTAATGCATTGGGTAAACTTTAAATTAATTACCTTATCACAAAACCACTTCCAGGACAAGCTACTAGAAAACAATCCGCAGTTAACAGAAATTGACTTAGAAACGGAAGAGCTAATGAACAGCATAGAGGAAATAGCACAAGACAACCTCGCGAAACAGCAAATGTTAGACGAGATGAAGTCCAAAGTACTAGATCGGATATCCACCATCGTCCAACTGAAGATGAACTATGAGGAACTAAATAGAAAGTATCAGAAAATGTCGGAGATGTACGATCCGCATAAAATAAGGGATTGCTTGAAGAACGCAGCGATGCAAGCCGATGAAGACGCGGAAGCGATCGCTGAACAGTTTTTGTTAGGTAAGTAATTTAATGCAATGGAATAAGTATTGAGTAATTAAGAATTTTATTTAAATCATATAAATTGTATACATAATGTAACTAATAAAAAAAATTAAAAATGAAAGAAATATAAAATGCGTTAACCATAGCACATAATATACAGAGATTGAATATCAATATAACTTTCTCCTTTGATAAGAAATAGTACAAAAAAAAGGCATAAATAATTTTTCAATCTGACTCATTAAAAAACAGATTTACAACAGTCTTTCTTAGAATGGTTTAAAATAATATTAAAACTCAAATCGTTCCTACAAAACACAGCATTATTAAACTCTAGATAACTCATAAAATATTGTTAATTCACTCTGTATTGCATCAAACATATATTTTTTTCAGGTACAATATCAGTAGAGACGTTTATCCTAAAGTTTGCGGAAAAACGGGCTCTCGGTCAAGCAAGACGCGCCCGTGAAGAGAGGTTGGCGCATCAATTAGCGCAATTGGATAAAGCTACCACATAAAGAGCGTGTCATGTCGTGTCATGTCAATCTTGACATGACAATCATGTAATGTCAAATACGAGATAAAAGAGCGTGTCATGTCGTGCCATTGCAAACTTGACATGACATGTAATGTCAAATACGAGATTAAAAGAAGAAGAAGAAGAAGAGATAAAAGAGCGTGTCATGTCGTGCCATTGCAAACTTGACACGACATGTAATGTCTAATACGAAAAATTTTGACCATTTTTCATGTGATAATATTATTATACTTAGGACTAGTTTCTGTGAATGTTTTTGACGTTTTAACTGATAAATAAGCTAGACGCAGATGTTTTGAAGCTGTGAAATTGCAATGCTATTGTAATATTTATACAATATCTATTTTCAAGTTTATTGAAAAACGTGTCGGTTTTTTTGGTGTCATGCTTTGTGAATATAATAAATGGCATTGCATAATTATTCAATAATAACTAATTACTTGCGTTTAATTACTATTTATTAGTTTTAAATTGTTACTAACTATGTATGTTGTATAATTTTTTTGTTAAATTGGATCACGAAGCTGGTATCGAACGTCTATGAACATCTATTCGTGTTTTTTTTTCTTAGTGTCTCGAGAAGCTAGAATTAAAAGTGAGAAGTGTTTCATACATTTTAACCTGCCTTTCCGGTTGATACTTATGATGTTTATTGTTTAACTAGTAGGCTAGATAATTAATGAACTCATTGAATCTACTAAATTTTAAGATTGAATGATGAAAAGATTATCAGTACACAACACATAAAACCGTATCCAAATTGGTTAAGCAGTTTCTCAGATTTGGGTGAATAAACAGCAGTAACAATGTTATTGTAAATGTACCGGATCTCTCTGATGCAATATCTATATGCAGTTTTAAAAGTTCATAGTTTATTAAAATGGACTATAATAATACAGAGTGTAATCGTTAAGTGGGATAAATAATGGGAGTGTTTCATGTTACATTTTTGGGTATTTCTCGTTTTATTTTTAAAAAGTTATTATTGTAATTTTACTCATTAAGTATAGTACTTTCAATATCAGTTTAAAGTTTTTTAATATCTGTAATAGTTACGGAATAATCTCACACACTTATCGATTACACCCGGTATGCAATTTTACACATATAAGGGCCAAAGTATAGCAGGCAATACTAGTATAAAGTTAAGACTCCTAAAAATGATGATATAGATCATTCTGTAACATAAGTTGCCACATTTGATAAAATGAAGTCCTCAAATTATCTATCCATATGATTAGAAGGTAATTATAAATTTATAAAGTACTTATAAATTACTAGTGGTCCGCCCCGGCTTCGCCCGTGGTACATATTTCGCAATAAAAGGTAGCCTATGTCCTTTCTCGGGTATCAAAATATCTCCATACCAAATTTCATGCAAATTGGTTCAGTAGTTTAGGCGTGATTGAGTAACAGACAGACAGACAGAGTTACTTTCGCATTTATAATATTAGTTTGGATTGGAAAAATATAATATTATAATAAGGGCCTTTTATACAGTTAGAAATAAATAACATTCCAATACCTCTTTATAATACATTTAGATTTTAGATGTTTCATTGTATTTTGTGTGTTTGTCTCCTGGTGCTAAGACTAGTTTTATATGCGAAAGTTTGTATGTCTGTATGTTTGTTACCCTTTCACGCAAAATCTGCTGATCCCATCTGTATGAAATTTGGTAGACAGATAGCTTATTGTCTGGATTAGCATAAAAGCTACCTGAGATATTTTTAAAGAACCTGCGTCTTTCGCCTTTCGAAATCTTTAAAAATGTCCCATTTAAAAAGCATTTGAATGCTATAAAACTAAATATCAAATAACGGCTACATTTTAAACCAGTATCTACCTAACATGCGAGTGAAGCCGTGGGCTGCAGCTAGTAAATAATATTGTAATTTAGCACCAGGCTACATATATGTTAAAAAAATATTTATTCTAGTTATAAGTCCCGCATTAATAGGGAAATGTTGCAATAATTATTACCTTTGTAAATTGATATTGTATTAAAATAATGTTCCCTAAGATTGTGTTGTTTTTTCATGACAAAACCTTTGTACTAAATTACCTACCTGGGCCCCAAATAGTACATACCTACTACAAAATCTATACTAATATTATAAAGCTGAAGAGTTTGTTTGTTTGAACGCGCTAATTTCGGGAACTACTGGTCCGATTTGAAAAATTCTTTCGGTGCTAGATAGCTCCTTTATCGAGGAAGGCTATATATCATCACGCTACGACCAACAGTATTGGAGCTACGGGGGTCAAACCGCGCGGAGCAGCTAGTATGTAAACTAGCTGTACCGCGCGGTTTTATCCGCATTGCTCCGCTCCTATTGGTCTTAGCGTAATGATAATATAAGTATGTATAGCGTATAGACCTCGATAAATGATTGATCCTATGTGAATTTTTCAAAACGGTCTCGTAGTTCTTGAAATTAGCGCCTTCAACCAAATACAAGCAAACTTTAGCTTTATGATATTACTAGTAAGTATATTATCTGTGATATTAGTATTTTGCTTATTTGTGAGCTCGTTTGTGAGGAACTCGAACCCAATGTCGCGAGTACGACTCGCTCTTAACCAATGTTATATTTTACTTATGAATAAATGGTTTGACAAACATAATAATAATTTAGCAATAAAAACTCACCGGGCTCATCTCCACCTTCTTTTTGCTATTCTTGATGAAAATTAGGTATTTAATTTCAAAATAAAAACGCACGCACTTCACTCGTTTCACTGTTTTTATTAAATTTTTAAATTAAGTACACACAAAAATTAAATTTTCGAAATATCATCATCGGGTGTAAGTACTTGATCAATTTTGAATTAAGAATGAACTTAACATTTTCTTTAAATTTTTTTCGCTATACCATGGCTATACCACAGAATAAAAATAATGTCCCGAAAATAAAAGCTTTAAATATTGTAAGTTGTAAGTTTTGTTTTTTTTTAATTAATTGTAGGCGCGTAATATTTTATGACACCAATGTCTAATTAAACTTAACAAATTTGAAAGGTATTAAAACAAAGATTTAACGACTATTTGTTATTGTTATCTATGTTAGAATACGAACTACGGACTAAGGTATGTATCCAATTTCATTAATATTGTGAATTTCACAAATAATCATAAAGATTTAAGTAACTACGCAGATTTTCTGTTAATTATCTTTTGAATATAAAGAACCATAAAATTGGTATATAGATTATTGTTGATAACCTTTTTGTATAGATTTGTTTAAAACCAAACCATCATTTCAGCGTATAATAATTATTATTCTAACCCAACTTTAAATTGTACTCTATACTGTTAATTCTTAAGTTTTCCAATAGATGTCGTTAACATGATACGGAACTTGTATCTTTTTATATTTTATTAATGTTTATCACAAATACTAGAATACTGTAGTTGTTATTACCAATGTTATTTTTGTATTTAATAAAACTCATAAATATTTGAAAAAATGTTAAAGAATAGAATAATAATCGAACATGCAGCTTTTGCTCTATCATGGCAAAGGCTCAAAACCATGAACACAGAGTCTTGGAATTTGGTAAAAAGCAACCTCACAGATAGGTGAAGGAAACATTGCTAAAAACATAAGAATATTATAGAACTTACAAGATAATAAAAAATAGGTTTGTTCGTAAGCTCTCAGTGCGCGAGCTCGACTCGCAATTGGCCGATTTTATTTATCCTGGAAACGAGAACTACCTATTGGAGTTTTTCTTCGACTACATGGGCGAAGCAGTGCTTTCCGCCGGGCTTCGCCCGATTTGTTTAAAACCTTATACATACATAATTATAAATTATATTCGAGAAATCTAAATCTATAACTAAAAAAACCATATCAAAATCTGTTGCGTAGTTTTAAAGTTTTAGGTATGCATACGGAGGGATAGCGACTTTGTTATATATACTGTGGTGATGATACTATTATCAGTAGGTAATCTAAAACGTGACTATATTTTAACCCTAGGTTAAGGTAAACGAAGTACCATTAATTACCTTTACGAAGGTGATGATTAATTTTCTTAAG
>CAJQZN010009186.1:0-10420 GCA_907164685.1 Colias eurytheme | reverse complement strand
AAACAATATTATTAAACATAATTTACACTGAGATAGAAAAAAAGTTTATATCGGTAGAAACAAGTTTAAAAACGAAAAAAATGTGGACAGGTTACATCAACAGCAGGCATGTTAAGCTAGTCAATTCCCAGAGACTTCCATTTCATTTGTCACATTCCATAGTTTGTTTTTTCCATGTACAAAAATTAATGCTTTTTATTATAAAAATGATAAAATATTAATGATAAATGTGCAGTACGGATTCTATAAATACTGACCTTGCCTCGTCCAAAGGAAACTTTGCAAGAAAAAAGCGTTTTTCACCCTTCTCTCGACCGGCTTCGCCCGCTTTGTCTAAAACCTAATAAATTATATACTAAAACCTTTCTCTTGAATCACGCTATCTATTAAAAAAAAACCGCATCAAAATCCGTTGCGTAGTTTTAAAGATTTAAGCTAAGGGATTAGGGACAGAGAAACTTTTTTTGAGAAAAAAAACGACTTTTCTTTTTTTTCGGTTAAGAATGTGACGTTGACAGTAATGACAATACTGAAAGAAAAAAAAGAGATAGATTCTGTAAGAGTAAAAAGGACAAAAATACCCGCCATAGACCTTAGTAACCGTTTCATACAATCTTTTTTTTATATAGAAGCTGCGTAAGGCTGCTGAGAGCATTCTATGTTGATACGTGAAGTGAAAAATATAATAATTTGGTTTGTTAATAAATAAATATTAATTAATTTATTGTTCACTTCAGGATTTCATATCAACATTTTACCATTGTAATTTGTGGAAAAATATACCTATTTTTTTTGCCTTAGCTTTTTTTATACTTATTACTATTAAAAATATGATGTAGAGGTATAATACTATTTAAAAATATACAACGTGCAAAATATATAAAAATAAAAAGCTCCGCGCACGATTGTAAAACGCGGGTAGACTTTTCTATTCTGCGGGTTGTTTTTCACAACTTTTCGCATTCCAGTTAGAAAACTGGAGCAACCGGATAGTTTAGAGTAATTTGCATCTCTCTCACCAAATCTGAATTACAATGGAGTACGAAAAGCAATTAATACTTCAAGTGGCCGATTTCAGTTTAAAACTGGGTGCTCTTTTGAGATTTCCACTCGATCGCGATTGGAACTTTGAATGTTATAAGACGGGCCGTGGAGACTAAGTTCCTTTCTTTACTGTTGCTACGTGGATATCCTTACAAATATTATAATGGTATGGTGTGTTTTTTTGTCTTTCTTCCACGTCGCAACGGAGCGATTATATGACATGATTTTTGTGTCTTCACATAGTTTGATAGTTATAGGGCTCTTGAAACATTGTCTTTTACTTTTCTTTGAGTACTTTGAAATCGCGGGAAAAGCTAGCTAAGATGTATGTATAGTTCAGAGACAATGGCTAAGCTTGAATAGTATGAGTTATGCTATGTTTCAGAAAAGTATGGAAAGAATTAGTCAAAGCGTTGCTAGTTGAGACTAAGCAATACTGTGCCGCTTATTTCAATACAAATTCTAATCAACTCGGTTGATGATTGCACAGGTTTTGTTCGTATTGAAAGTAAATCAATTTCATTCATTTAAAAAGGAAAAAAAGTTTGTATTTGTATTGTTTTCGAGACGATTAATAAATATAAAAAGAAAAATTATTCATAACATTTGCTTCTGCAGTCCGTAAGTTGATTTGATTAAATTACTCAAATCATTGAGTTACAATTTTATTTGGATGAAAACCACTACGTGAATGTAATGAAACTGATTATCTTTCATGTTTATATCGTAAATATATAAATATTTTACGTACCTACGCCGTACAAACACGTGATTGTTAACGTTCTTCGAAAGGCCAACGACAAGCGGTCCTTTGTTGCTGGTCTTTTGTTTTGAAAAGCAATTTCATGAATGACATGTAAAAAATGTTACTATTTCTACCGTGTCGTTCGATGGTTCGTGGAAAAAAGGGACTTAACATGGAGTATGGTGAAAATATTTGGTATATCGTATTAACCGAGTCAATATGATATTTTATTCAAGATATTCTATTGTAACTTCTCTATAATATATTGGGGTACATACAAGGTGATCTTTGTTATATCTATTGATAAGTTTTTATCAATCATAGTGTTGTTTATCCTATTTATCCTAGTTATTTTCTATAATTATCGGCTGTCTAGATCTGTCTTTATCAGTGATGCCTTGAGAGGAGTGATGTATAATAGACATTGTTACACAGTATCAGAATCCCAGCGGAGACTAG
Organism: Colias eurytheme; assembly: GCA_907164685.1. Classification (NCBI taxonomy): domain Eukaryota; kingdom Metazoa; phylum Arthropoda; class Insecta; order Lepidoptera; family Pieridae; genus Colias; species Colias eurytheme. The sequence continues at coordinate 8,172 of CAJQZN010009186.1, read as the reverse complement.
AAACAGTATTGGTAACACTAGCTGCATAATACACTAGCGCGAGTGTGTAAACTCAGAGACAATTTCTATTCCTTCGATCTCATAGTCCGATGGGATGGAAATCCGACACAATCGAAACGATAGCGGAGCTGATAGTTTCACATGCTATCTAACTATATACGTGTAGTTATATGTACTAAATTCATTATCTGGCCATTGCGAAGAAGTTTCTAGATAGAAGGTATTTTTCCACACAATTTGTAAATTATCCAATTCATCTATGCTAATATTATAAAGCTGAATAGTTTGTTTGTTTGAACGCGCTAATCTACTGGTTCGATTTGAATTTCGGTGAAAATTCTTTTGGTGTTAGATAGCTCATTTATCGAGGAAGGCTATAATCATCATGCTAAGACCAACAGGAGTGAAGCAATGCGGGTGAAACCGCGGGGAACAGCTAGTTGATAATAATATAATGAGTGAACCAGTTCTTTAGTCACTTAAAGGTGTCATCCATAATTTGGATGAAGGCTATAAACCGATTCCATTAACATTAACATTGCAAATTACTATAAATCCAGATTGTTATCGGTGTTTCACTTCGTACATTTAGGATATAATGGGCCATTTCCCCGCTTTACCATCCAGCACCTCTTGTAACGAGAACATTTGTTTACTTTTAAATACCATATTTTATATTTATCATTGCCAAATTATTGATATGAATTTTTAATTACGACCCGTAATGGTGGCAGTAATGAAAAATATTAATGAATATGAAGGTAAATTTTAATCCCCAATGCGTACGCAATTTTTGTATAAAGCACCAGATATCACATATTTAAATTCAATCAGTAATTTATAGTTTAATACGTAGTGAATTCTGATTTCACGATTCTATAGTAAATGTTTTAAAAATAATAATAATTCGAAGAGCTTTGCACCTGATAAAACTGGACATTTTTCGCAACAACAAAACCGATTTTTTATTATTTGTCTAAGTAAGCCGAACTTTTACTACTAATAATAATATTTACGTAGCATTAAAGCTTTGCACCGACAGCAGCCCAGTAAAACCTCAGCTAAGACTAACTGTAGTTTAACTCGAATTTGATAGCCACTTACAAACTAGCGGACTAATAAATGCTGGGAGCGAAGTTTTTGCATCGTATATTGAAAAATTCGACTAAGCAGATAGTATCGGAAAGTTTTTGCGGGTAACTAATACAAGTTGGGAGAAGTTTTTGTGAAAACATTTCATTGGAAAGTTGCCAGAGGCCGGCGACACGGATGGACGTACCGTTGACGATGGGTCGGTTATCAACGGTTGTATCATATGCAGTTTTTATCCAAGCGCTTGGTTGGAATCAAGCTGGTTCGCGATGTATCGGAGCGTTATCGCTGCTATATATTTTGCTGTTTACGTCAGAACGACGACAGAAGTATCTGTATGTCGAAAGCTGAACGAAATATATTTAATGCATGTCCATTCTTGATCAGTGACGATCAGGGGACATGTTATTTGGTAGTTTAATAGGTAGAAATTTTTACGACAAATCATTTAATTTGGATCTACAACAATGTTACATGTTCATAAATCAGTTTTACAGACTTTCATTAATTCTAAACACAATTTTAAACTTTCTTGGAAAATTTAGCCTACGAAATATTTACATACACTTAACGAGGGTGTCGTATTCGCGTATAATATTTCATCCCCATTGTATTCGTTAAAAGTCGGAGTCAAGTATTAATGACTTTCGTTTTGGTAATATTAATTCCCATAAGTGATACAAGGTGAGACTCGTTGTCAAGTTCAAGCGTGTGTTGTTATGCGAAGAGCTATTCTTTTGTCCCCCTTGTTACACCCCCTTTGTAGAGCCGCCACTTTTATTTATTCATTGCCTTTGAGCAAAATGAGTTTCTTCATTATTTTGTGATTGTTTTCACGTACTTATTATGGAGGTGAGGTCTTGAAAAGTATGTACTTATTGTATCTATAGGATAGAATAAACTTCTATTAAAACATTTTGTTACAATTAATTAATATCACGAAAAGAATAAGTAATTTCTCTTTTACAATATTCACAAAAAACTAGGTCAAACCAAACGAAGTTCATTATTATAATAAAACCGTGTTGATTTTAATTCTATTTGTTAATTAGAGAGACTTTTAGTACTTAAATGTAAATTATGATTATTTTAATCTGAGAATTTTATCCTGAAATAATGAAGTTAAATTATAATAAATAAATTTATAATATCTGCTCCTATTCGAACAACTTATTTTTCGGTAAAAAGGTGATAGAAGTACTTGTGACCCGTTTTTTATTACGGACTAAAAGCTGAAAGAAAAAATGTGACAATTAATAATCTAATCAAAATTTCATTTCCACATCCTACACTGATTATTAAATATTCTATTCATAATTCTCATTTCCCGGTTTCATACGACTGACCAATTACAATTCAAATTATCTTTTACGGCCGCTGAGGTACCTATCTACAGGCTACGGGGACGTGCACCGTCTGTTAAAAATTCAATACGGTTAAACGTACTTGGTCTCGGATATATCACGTGAAAGCAATTTGAACACATCTCCACTGTGCAGTAAATGTTATTTATGATAAGCCGCTAGCACTCACTGGATTGCCCACGAGTAACGAAGGATTTTTGGGCGTATAAGCGATACGATCTTAGGTGTTCTAGTGGTGTACGTAATACGGGATTATCGTCGCTCCGTGTGGTTAATAAGTTGGTTTGGTTTAATTATTTGAAAATACACCTTTAAGGTTCGGACTTGGGACTTATGGAGGTATGGCTCATGATTGCATTTTATGTAGTTTTAATTGTACGTAATGAATTACTTGGTAGATGTCTTTATAGTTTTTGATTCTGAAAATGATTACGTAGTAAGGTCAGGTTTATTTCATTTTTGCTTTTTAGATCATAATTTTGATATAGAACTGACGACTACGATAACAAAGTTAAAATTATTTCCTTTAAAAGTTATATTAGATTTAAAACGATTGTCGAAATATTGGATAAAACTTTTCGTCCTTTGCCAAAATACGCTGATAATACTTATTACGTATTACAAAATCAAATACGTTATCGGTTAATTACATCTTTTGCCAATTAGACCATAGGTATATGATTTATGTATATGATTTTAGAATTATGTATGTACTTGTAAAATGAGATTTCTTACACACTAGATTTCCGCTCGCGCCTTTTCTCGCGTTTTCAAAGAAAGACCCGCATAGTTCCCGTTCTTGTAAGATAAAAAGTAGCCTATACCTTAAGCTACCTACATACCAAATTTCATTTATATCGGTTTAGTAGTATTTGCGTGTAAGAGTAACAAACATCCTCACAAACTTTCGCATTTATATCACATATTAGTAGGATTAACACTTCAATTACATTCATACTAATGTTACATATGAGATGATGACAATATAATAATGTAGGGGTAATATCCTTGAGAAGTTTCGTAGTCTATCCTGGAAGCTGCAGGGCAACAGCTGTTAGCCACGTTTAATCAATCAGTTTGTAATCAAGGGAGAGTTTAGGAGATCATAACGGTCTCAGAAATGCGTTACGCAAATTTCATTTGGAGCCGTTGTAATTTATTATGGTGAACTATTAATCATGTATGTAGGCTAGGCACATTTGGGAACATTCACTACATTCCTTCATAATTTGTAGGAAGGAAAATGGCTATGCCGTGTTGGGCTGCAAATGGACTATACTTCATTCATCAGGTTTTGCTTTAGTGAAAATATTGTGAGCCCACGAGACCTGAATACAGGCTATATCTTAAAAAAATATTACGGACAAAACTGCATCCTTTTTTTGAAGTCGGTTAAAATAATAATAAACTGATTTTACGAGTCAAAAATAAAGTTTACGTAAGTACTTATATTATAAAAAACTGGATAATATTATGTTTGAATATAAAAATAGCACTCGTATCTTAATAAGATAATGTTTAAGAAACATATTTATTTTTAGAATATTTTGATATTATATTAGTCAAACGTAATATAATGGATGAACGTTAATTTGGTATGAATTGGATCAAGTTATCAGTAATCAAAACGTCTCAGAATATTCGTGTTAATGGTCGTATATTAATTATAAAAAGCTATGAAATTTCCCGACATCTATAAATATGAAGCTTAATAATTGTTCTTTGCAAAGCAATATATGTTGTCAGATATTTATTATAAAATGTAAAACGTACATGAAATAGAAAAGAATCGAGGTCAAAAGTGGACAAGTCTTTAAGTATACTTCTTCGAGCCGAAGACAAGCAGCTATTATTATATAAAAAAACAAAACACAAAAGAAAATATACTTAAGCATTGACTGAATAACATTGTAGAGGCTCTTCCTCTTTGCCTTAAATAATTATTTTCCAAATGTTATAAATTAGTCTCATTATAAAGTGCAAATTCAAATTTATGTATGGAGGCCATCTTTTGAGTCGGAATTTAGTGTGCCCTTGTAAAACTTTAGAGAACACTTACTTGAAGGTTGCAAGCCGGCGCTAAGAATGCTGTCATTTTATCTTTCGAGTAGTTCATTAATATTCCAGGTTGTTTTTTTACTAATTTCGTTTCCCTTTGACGCTTTTTTAATTGTAGGCTTGATTTGAAATGTGGTTCATTGTGATTTTATTATTATTGTGCTCATAAAAAAGTAAACAGGTAAATTTACAATCTAATCCATTCATCAAATCATTTGAAACGTAAAGAACTTCAAAGAGTTCAACGATATTATTTTTCGAGACGCCAACAGAATCAATTACGTTATACATTAATAAACTTACATATTTTAATACTTATTCCTCAGGGCAAAGACCCCAAAGTAGGCTGTAGCCTTCGATTGGCTATCTTCTTTTATCTAGATTAGTCTCGCCTGTTGTTGGGTTCAAGATTCTTTGTAATGTTTGCAATAGGATATTTTAAAAATTGTATAATTAAAGCCAAAATGTATAAAGCAGGAGATGTATTTCGGATTGGATTAAGCCTCTTTTTCCAGGAATATCGGCGTAAAGCATAGCATTATTAGGTTTCGCATGTAAATGGGTTTCGTCTATTATTTCTCGGAGCTTTGCAGAAAGCGACAACCGCAACAGCACTGCGTTTCGGATGATAATTACGGGGAATGTTTGGCGCTTTTCTGTACGTATGTATGTCTATAGTATGGTAAAAGTGATACATTCTTTCCGTAGGATAAATAAGCTGGAAGTGACGTGTTTACCATCCTCACAAGATAATATCTTTCATTTCAATATATTACGAATAATAAAAGTGAAGTCCCATGTCCCCTAGTGGGGTAAGGGGCAGATGCATTATACATCTGTTTCACTGATCGATTTTCTTTAGGGACAAGTAGGTGATCAGCCTTCTGTGTCCTACCAGACCGAGACATTTTCTTTTTCTTCGTCTCCACCGGGAATCGAACCCAGGACCCCTCGGTGCTACGCTCACGCGTCAACCACTGTACCAAGGAGGCGGTCATATTACGAATGGTAGGTAGGTTGATCAAATCTTTTCTCAGTTCGATAAGGACTTTTTAATTTTTGATATGCCTGTTTCGTAGAATACTTCTAGGCATATCAAATATAGCTGAGTGAGAATCCTTCTGTTTTAGATTATACCGATTGAGAGACCATAGGTATACGATACAGGAAAAATATCGTAAAAAGGTTATGAGTATCTTCTTTTGAATACATGATAATTGATTGATGATGACATTCAAATTTAGATAAACGGTGGAATAATTTCCATACTTGTATGCTGTTTTAGAAATAGAAAAATCAAAAGTAATATGTTTAAATAAAATATGGGTACTTTCAGTCCTTTGCACAGACGATTCGTGTACAAAATCGACGATACTTCACACTGTAGCCGGAACACCCCTTGAGATATCTGAAGGTGCTGAAACTCGCGCCAAAGGATTTGAAATACATATTACGATTGCAGATACTGTGACTATTTTATTACTTTTTATTGATCGTGATTTTGGATATTATTATGAGTATTATTTAAGAAGTTTCATAATATATTTTCCCAAGTTGTATCTTCAATTACCTCTCATATATATGTTTATTCAACGCCCACACATTTTGAAATAAATATATTCTAGGAAAATTTTAGAATTCAATTCACTTTTTTGATTACAGAAATAATTATTATTGGTTTCTTTTTTTGGTAAAGATATAATATTATGTACACGAGAAGTAGAAGTAACAAACATAAACAGTATGTGATTATATAAAGTTTAATATTTCAACACTTCAGATCTTTAACTTTCAAACAAGTTCGTAACTCGAAGCGTTAAAGTAATTTCATAACCCACTATTCCAGTGCTATATCGAAACTTGCACACTTATTGCGTACTCCATTCAAGCACAGCCAAAAACGTTGAACCGATAAACATGTCACCAGCCTCGTCAGCGGATAGTCAATAAATCGCACGCGCCACGAATAACAAGCAGGCTTCTTGACGTCGTCACATAAATTAAATTTATAATCAACCACTCCCTCAAATGAAATCAAATTATACCTGCCACTGGTAACTTTGCCTAAACATTTACAGTCCCCTACTAAAAACGTTGAGTTCCATTTCACGGCAAAAGGGGATTCTTTGTCACTATAATATAATAGAAGTTGTACCTCATCCAAAATATTTACACGTCCTGCTTAATTAAACCGAGCCACTCTCATTATTATGTTCATCCGAAGAAATTAATAATTCATTCCCATTGTACTCACCTGACTTGTATTTATTGCGTACCATATTTTGCTTTTAATGTTATGACAACCATCTCTTGGTCGTTAAGTTTATCACCGTAATTATTCTCGTTTATAATTTTGATGTTCGGAGTAGCTTTTTGTGGATTTATGTTCATTCCTGCATGCGCCTAAACATTTGTGAGACATCGTGTGATAGAAAGTTTTTTTTAAATACTTAATCTGCGATAATATGATCCTAACTCGTAGGAGTGGATGTACCAATCATAAACCAGATAAGAATTAGGATAGACCTAGGATTCTATACACAACAGTGTATAGAATCATAGGGAATGATGAACAATTGAACACAATGATGAAATGATTTTTTTAAGAAGGTGTAAATTCCATTGTACCTTAAAGAATTGATTGAAGAACAAGAAACCTCTTATTTGTCACCATTTAACCTGTATCAGTATAAGACTACATCCTAAAACTTTTGCCTGAGTTATCATATCATCATGTAAATATATGTTCAAATACAACCTGCAAAATTTCATCTCATTAATAATAATAAAGGGTTGTTATTTCAAAAGGTCGGGTATAAACAACAGAGCCAAAACTTCTATAATTACGAGGAAATTGATAACCTAATTATTATCTAGATGGAATTCTGACAGTAAATTCCGAAACAACGCACGCACAAGTAAAATTATGAAGCACACATTCAAGTTTGTATCCAGTAAATCATAAACTTATTCCCAAGTTCTTGGGATATTGCGGTTTATCTTAAACTTCTTGAGGAATTTTTTACCATTAATATAATTAGGCAAAGTTTCAAGAGCGGAAGTTCGCCCGGGGAAAATTATACTAATTTTATTTAGGGTGATGTTAATAATAAGTTGTGTAATATGTTTGTTGGCGCGACTAAATTACGATGCTCTGAAAATGCCAAATGGCTTGTGGCACGTGGCTTTGTCTTAATTATATCACATCAATATTAAGTAACGTTTATCATTTACAATTATTTTTATTGCAGATTTGACCATCAGGATTTTGAAAGAAATGGGAATAAATAACTCGTTCTTTTCAGTACGATGAAAACTTGTGAGTAAATTGTTAATGTTATTTTTAATCTTTATTTGCAACATAATCTAGCAGTTTGGTAGTGGTTCTCCTGGGCGGGCATCACCTTATTCATAACAAAAACTTGAATGTATCGTAAAATAGTGTATCTGAAATCCTCGTTGTGGAAAATGTCTATATACTAGATGCCTAGATGGAATCCCAACCCATCATCTCATTTTAAAATTTAAAAAGTTGAAATTTTTAATTAAAAGACTTACGAGCTTCGAAACGGCTCCAATTAAAACTATTTCTTTGCATTGAAGTGAATATTTAAATGTCCAAAGGTCAGTATTTAAATAATTGGAATTTAATTCTAGT
>CAJQZN010009177.1:0-20425 GCA_907164685.1 Colias eurytheme | reverse complement strand
CATTACGACTTATTATTTCATTATTTCACCGGCGACGAAGCCCTAAAGCCGCAACCAGCCTTTCCAATTTATTTAAAAGGGATAGCGCAATGAAAATCAGTATATACCACAAAAAATCTTTTTATTTTGTTAAGAAAAAAGTTTTAACAAAACTTAAGCAAAAACTAATAATATCGCAGAAATGCATCTATATAGGTCTTCGGTACGTTTAAAATACACATACATTGTATATCGAAAGTGTTTAAGGTCGCTGAAATGTACTCTAGGTATCAACATCATAGATTATATGTATTATGGATTCACAAGTTCACACAATGCTTTAAACACCAACGATTAAGCGAGGGACACTAGATAATTCTTACTCGATCGCGTCAACAATATAACCGACGTTTAAATAAAAACACCAGCCATTGACTAACACTATTTCATATGTAATCAGTTATCTTGGCGACGGGATCAGTTCACAGTTCTTGTACTATAACCTTAAAAATCACATGATAAACTTAGTAGGTATATAAAATACAGTAACGATACATCTGTATGTAGTAGTAGGTTACAACTAGCGCTTTCCGACGCCATTAAATATATTAGATAAATAGTTAAATCAAAATTAAATTTCTACGCATTCTTAAACAAATGCAAAGGTTAACTGGAGACTGTTGGCCTCCTATATTTATATTTTATACTTCTATAAAAATATAACCGAAAGATGCAACCCGACGCCGGATCACACTAACACATCAGTGTTATAAATAATATAATAAATACATTACATATGTATATATTCAGATAAATAATCACAAGGTAAAGTAACGCAGTTGGTAGCGACGAAATGATCAACACAATCAATGCGTTTCATACACATGAAAATGATTGCATAACAATTTCCAACAATACAATAAAACACAGTAACGGAGTTACTCGATATTATAAAAAAATAGTATTTAAACATATTATGATTGATTTAAAATTAATTAACTTTTACCTTCACGATAATAAATGTAACAACATCGGACGAGTTATTTAAATTTCATTGTAAAGAAACATTAAGCTTTTCGATTTTTAAATGTAAAGCATTTGGCGAAGATAGCTGAATTATAATAAAACCTTTGGGGTTTAAGTATAACACTTAATACTCTAAAAATAAATACAACTAAATTCAAAATAAAGACAATATGGTAGATGAACATATTTATTAAAATCTACTATACGCATCACGCGTAACTTACAAAAGCGAAGTGCGGAGATGACGGCCGCATCGCGGTCTTTAAACAGACCATCATAAAACACAATTGACTAACTTTTCCTAGGAAAAAATCAACACCAAAGTCAATTTGGTATAACTCAGTATCATTAACATATTACATTTATAGACTAATTCACGAGTGAAATAAAAAAAAAAACTATCTGTTCCGAATTTACATATAAAACCATTTCGATTTTTTACACAAATAAAATTAATTAATAGATCATAAATAAAATACAGGAGTAATTCATTGATTTGTTTAGTAAAAATTTTTTTAGTCATTGCACTCCATGTAAAATTGCACTAAATTTATACTTGAAGTCCTCACAATTATTTTTCCAAATATACAAAAGTTCAGAACAATCCAAGATCAATGTATACTCAAAACATTTCATTCTTAACAGAGAATTATATGACAGTAAACTATAAAACGAACTCATTTGAGAACTGCACAAAGTTACCTCAAACACGCTTACTGCAAAAACGATAAAAATCATTCGAACAACATTGTATAACCAACAATTCATGCATATTGTTTTTATAACGCGTTTTGTATATAAATATTAAGGTATATAACTAAAACGTTCGTAAACCAACTGGTAAATATTTTATAACTTGTAAAAAAAAAGAAAAGCAATGTATTTCATCGTAGGCAGCACGGCGTTGAGTTGAATCTCCCAGCTGCATGTATATTACAGCCTTACATTATTTTTATACACATACATCTATATATATAATTATATAGACGCATCACCAGCCTTAAATATCGCTCCCGATATATCAATTTTTTTACACCCACCATCATTCTCTATAAATGTTGTTCACCGGATGGAAATTTGAGTTCCACTCGGAGCATTCAAATGGTAATAATAAAATACGTATGCACAACGCCCAAAACACATCGCGGATTATATTATTCCCCTGTTATGATATTATATTATAAAGCACAAGAACAAACTTGCGAATTGTTCTATTATCCTACTCTCCAATCCATCTCGTGTTAGATACTAAGTGTCATCTCCTATCACTTGAATCAGTTAAAGTCGGTATCGATAGAGATTTGTCACCGTCAACTTCCCTTCTTCCTTCGTTAAAGAACGGTAGATATATATATCCTTAAAAAAATTATTCGTCTCCGACGAGAGCTGGTTTACTAAAATCGATAAAGTGAAGGTGAAGAGCGAAGGCGAAAACATAGAAGCACGTTAAATAATACATCTAAAACTTATAAAACTATAAGTGAACAACGTTCGAAAGGAAAATCGCCCCTCAGTAAAGTATCAACGCGAGTCGCGACCAAAGTGAATCTAGCGATTGTTGGGACCACGGGATAGCGCGACATTTAGTGGAACGGAACATCACGCTCAAACATATGAACTCTGAAATCCATATCTGCTCTTGATTTGAGATATTTGCAAAGTAAACGTAGAATCGGAATATAAAATTGACTCGAGAGGCCTAGTGACACCTAGGCATAATGATAGCTAAAACACCGACGACGATAAGATTACGAGCTAATGTTGTAACTGCCTACCGATAGTAATGACAGAAATGCTTAGGAAACACTTAATATTAAACATGTATAATATGATACATTTTCAAATACTACTAAATAGAATTTTGATGATTGTCGCGGTCCGAGTTAATCCGCCTCTCTTTAGGCCTATACTGATGCTACGTTTTACGAATAAATTCACATCGAGATAAATTATAGATCGTCAATCGATCATGCAATCGATTCACGCTGCTACTATACAAACTTGAATAACTATTACACCAACAAGTTACACTCAGTTGTGACATCGAGATGGTTAATAATTAATATTAATCTTACGTCTAACACAGGGTATGAATGCAATTATATTTGATTTACGATCGCAAAAATATCATAAATTCAACAAATATAATAAGGGAGATGTGGAATTTGGTCGGAGAGGTTAAAGTTAATAAATGTTATCAAAGTAAATTTTGGACGGCTTCCCTAGTCAAGTCGATGTATATGAACTCTTAGTTCCATAAACGACACGGGTCTGCCTGCAGAGCATCAATTTGAATGAATATTAACAATTTCAAAATTGTAAAAACTTTGAATCTATCGAGGAGGATGTATAAATTTCCATAGGTCACCATTACAATCCAGGCGTGAAAAACCTTTATCCAACCCGCGCTTGCAAGAAAATACTAAGGTATCGGATGAATGAAACATCTGCCCCTATTCATTTGAGATAATCAAAGATCTTCATTTGATGATTTCGAATGAATATGGGCGCAGTTACTTTTCTATGTTCCATTGCTGTAAAAGAAATTGTCTTTCGAGTTAATGCTGTTTTAATTTGTGAGCATAATTTGGTGAAACCGATATAATTGCTTTTAGTATTATTTTACTGCACAAAATAAAAACAAAGCTCAAAACGTATTTTTTTTTGGTAGACGCGGGACACAAAGCTACTTTTCACACTTAGCTTATAAAGGCGACACTACATTACGCGCCTGAATCGCTCCAACATGGGTCAGGGTCATTTTTAGTCCTATGGAAACTTATGCAACCTAAAATATCAACTTTGATGAATTATTAATAATTATTAGAGCCATGACGATAAAGTGCATCAGGTATTGTTAAAAAATCCATAAAGTGTATATATAAAAAATTACAATACATGGAAGAAACTGGAAGATACGTTATAAATAATTACATATTCTGTAAATATAAAACTATAAAAATAAACAAAACAAGAAATGTAAATAGACTTAATAAAACTATAATAAAGTACAAGGATTCAACCGATTAGGTTGTAAAATTAATTGCACCACATTTGACTTATATAAAAGACAACAAAACAAATCAACAGAATTCAGACTGTGTCAAGACGTAACAGGTCTTTAATTTAGTCGGTACTCTTAAACTCAGTATCGATGCGGCGCTCCAAGGCCATCAGCTCCTCCTCGAGCTCGTGCTACAACAAACAGATTCATATCAAACATTCAAATGGAAAACAAGGAATAACATTAAAAATACGAAGAAGAAGGATATCAGAAATAAATGTTATTTTCGAGACGTTTAGTAGATCTAATTGAATAAAGAACAAAATTGTTATTTTATTAGTTAAGACATAATCGAGAAATCCAAAGTGTTCCATATGGTCTCTTCTCCGTTCCGCTTCGGTACGGCCCTGAGCCTACGAGCAATCTTGTTTCCATAAAGTCGGCTGAGAACGTAAACAAACATAGGTCGAACGCTTCGAAATCCACATAACCTTTCCGATAGTAAAGGAGCATGTAGATGGGCATATTTTTGTTTACATTTTCCGCCATGAATGGTACGTTTGAATACCTCGTCCTCATCCTCGTTAGTAGTGTCCTCCTTGTCTGGGATGGAAACCAGATCCCTAAGCAACACATAGTATCTGTCGGCTCCCACCACGCGCCTGTCGCCCGCCATGTTGTTGTTCAACTGCAAGCATTCACAATAAGGGCCACTTGTCCACCAGACCGAATATGCAACATGTCTAAACAAACATTGGCTTCGAACGCTCATTCTATACTCTAATTGCAATAGTCTAATCACACTAAAGTAAAGCACACTACTGAAGCGTTTTAACACGAACCAATAAAGAAAAGAATCATTAATGCCAGGTATGCCATCTCGCTCGCACGAAGGAGAGACAACTATTGCCATCTCTCCCGCTAGTTATAAAACAGTACATGAATAAGAATTTACAATTCTATTCTTTAATGATTCTGGTATTACATGCTTAGCAGGGCTCGCTACTTCCTTTGTTGGAATTAAAATAGTTCATTATTAACAAAAATAATTATATTGTCACGGCTAAGCTGTAGATACAAAACTCGAAAAATAAAATAGGAAAGCATTGAAAAACGTACAAAATTAAAGCTCTGCTATTTCCGAAACATTTTTTCTCTTTTGATCTTAATCTTTCAAGTCGTTTTATATGAATTAAAAGTGTATTGGATCGGTAAATTCGTTATAAGTATAAGTGGAATACCACTTAGATGAGAATATTACAAAAAAATCTACTGCAAATTCAACTTTAATAAGTCAGACATAATATTATCAAAAGTTGTTAAATCTTGAATTCAGTTATAATATTTAAAAACTCTGTATAAAAAAGGTCATTCTTTTAAAAGATTCAGTTCGTCTTAAAAACTGTTAAATAAATTTAAGTTTGCTATCATTAACTCGTCGCTATTTCGAAGTTCTATTCTCAACCATCCATTCTTCCTGTTCCATCCTATGATGGAATAAATTCGTTTTTGTATAATCGTAGAAAATACATAATACAAAGAAATGAAATCAGTAAAAGTGGAGACTCAACAGGATTTAATTAAAATAATCGCTTCAAAGGCAATTATTATTACTCGATCTATTTTGAGAACAAAAGATGGAAGGATCCTGGACGCTCGATTGTTCCAGCATGCGCTCTAGAAAGATCCATTGCGAAGCTTCAAATCGTCGTTTATGAGCACACATTCGTTTCGTTCTTATATAATTGTGAAAATTGAATTCTCAGATGTCGTCTTGTTGATTGTTCCGAGATACACTCACAAATCTTTTATTAAAATAGATACATATCGGCAAGTCTAGTGCCTATACTAAACGGACAGGAGAAGAGATATGAAAAAAATTTAAAGAACTACAAATAAAAGTGCAATATTAACTAAAAATATTAGTAACACCCAGCGCAAAGAGTAGGAGAAATTGCAACTAAAGATTCAGAAAGAAAGTTCACAGTTTAATATAGTTTGTTTTACATACATTTTTATCAGATGGTCCAGGAATTACTGGCAGAGCATCCCTCATGAGATTGAAATCGTAAGCCTGCAATAAAATATTTAATTTGTTGATAGTTTCTTAAATGAAAATTTATTTTCTAATATTAGAACGGCAGAAACGTTGCAAAAATATTGCTTATAAGATCAGATGAAATTGCATCGGGGATAGGTATTATTTTTCATCATTATTTATTTATTTATGAATATAAACATGGTCGTAATAAACATGAGGTGTATTTGAACTGCAATATTTACTCAAACAGTCGAAGTCCAAACCAAATCTAAATATTATTATGTTTCTATAATCACAGGGTAGAAAACGCCAGAATATGCTGTTATATTTACTGTTCAATCAGCGCTCGGTGTGAAAGGTCGCCTTACGTATTTATTTCAGTTTATCTGCTCAATAATTCATGGGGGACGATCGTTTTGGAAATATTTTACAACACCCACATATTTTCATAATAAAAAATGAAATTATTAAATGCAAAGTCTGCGGGCGTTATTGAGAAATTCACGACTACCCACGCAGGATTAAGAATTAATTGAGAGGATTTTCTTTTATTTGCCAACTAATTGGAAGACGCTCGTTTGCGTCTAAATTAAAAAAAGTCCGTTCCTGGAAATAGTTGGCGCAATGAAGTAAAATAGATATAGAATTAATTTATCAGACAGTATTGAGCGTACGCATTGCGCTCGCGTAGCGTCGACCAATCACAGAGCAGCTCAGTGAATCGATACAGATAGCGAGCAAAATTCCCGGTAAACAGATTTTGCAATGCATTTTATCCTCATATTACAATCCGAGAACTGGGATGCAGAAACGTGATATACCTGGGTAAAATCGCGAGAACATTCTATGAAGCGTAATTTAAATTTCCCGGTACGCCTTTATACACATCATAATATTATAGCTGATGTTGAATTTATTTTTAGTTCAAAAGTTCTTTAATATAAAGTATATATACATATTAAATATTCTCGAAGGGAATATAAAATACAATTTTCCATGGAAAATCTGATGTACTATGAAAGCATCGGAGATAAAATTATATTTTGAAAAATTCAAAGTATTTTTCTATAAAAAAGGGAATTATTATATACAAAATAGTAATTTTCTAGACTTTTACAAGCCTTACTTTATCAAGTTTTCACTTTTTATCAATTGCTTATAGTTGCATGATAAGAAAATATGATACAAATTACCTTTTTTGGCTTTCACAAATATAATGTACTTTTTTTTAAGCTATCATTTATCAAAAAGATAAATAAAATTTAACAACTTACATTGTCAGTAGGAGCTTGAATCTGCGGCATGGCCTCAGTCATCGAGTTGTAATCGAAGTTCTAGAACAAAATTAGTGTCGTTAATAAAAACAGTTTTACATAAGCTACATATTTCTAGAAGTTTCTAGTAATCTTTTGTACTACTCACATTTAATACCCTCATATTTAAGATCTCGCAGAGATCAATAGTGGATATTTGCTTTATACTAACAAAATGGTTTTTGAAGAGATTACAGATATGTGTGTACAAGCGAGCCAATAACACATGCATAATTATTAGTGTGCTTTTACTTTTTCGAACTTTTTTGACGTGACAACGTCTTATAATTCGATAGCCGGCTGCACGCATGAAAAAACATGACTCATGCGGCGTTACCTCGCTCTGAGGCGTTCCATGTAAGGCTTGAAGTGCGAGCGAGAGCGCGGAACGAGCGACAAAGAAGCACAATCGGACGTTGTCACGTTCAACTATCGTCAGTAAACTGACTTTACAGACAACCAATTTTTTATTATTTTAAGTATACAAATTGTGTAAGATACAATGTGGGCAAATTGACGAATTATTATTATTAATTTATATAATATAATTACCGAAGTAGTCGGCCACGAGTCGACGCGGCGGCGAGCAGACATCGGCGGGAAGCCGGGCGGGCTGCGGAACTGCATGTCAGAGCCCAGGCCCACTAGAACAAATTTATTGTTATTATATTTTGTTAAAAGCAATAAAAAAACATGGGTGTTTTTGTCTTCCTCATTCCAATCCCCAATAAAATCATTCAAAATCTCGCAACCATCGAATTTATAAATTAAACTGAAACCCCACCAAAAACCACAGTTCATCTTAAAACATTTATTAATTTTATCATTATAAAATAATCCCTTATAAAAAATACTTACAATCATCATAGGAGGAGAACGCGTTTTGCTCCGGCACGTTCGCGAAGAGGTTCGACACGGGACGCTGCACATTAGCATTGCGGTCATGCTGGTAGACCGAGTTGGCCGAGCTTGGCACTCCAACCGAACTGGGCACTCCAACCGAACTGGGCACTCCGACCGAGCTGGGCACTCCAACCGAGCTGGGCACTCCAACCGAGCTTTGCACGCCCATCGTGCTTGGCACGCCCATCGAACTTGGCACGCCCATAGAACTTGGCACACCCATCGTGTTGGGAATGCCCATCGAGTTGGCTACGCCCATAGAGTTTTGCACCCCGACTGTGCTCTGCACGCCAACCGAGTTGGCCATGGTGGCCGAGCTGGCCATAGTGGCCGAGCTGGCCATAGAGCTGGCCTGGTATATAGCGCTCAAGTAATCCGGCCGGTACTGGTTCGCCTCACTGGCGATCGTCAGCAGCCCGCTATACCGAGGGCAGTATGGCCGCTCCTGCTGCATCATCACGTTGCCCTGGTTCATTCCCATCGGCTGCTGCCCGGTCAAAATGCCAGTTGGTGTGTAGTTCCTGAAACGTGGAAGCGGGGTGATACATTTATTCAGATATTATTTTAAGACATCTGCACTGGCATTGGCTCCATATCTCCATGGGCTTTTCTTCTTAACCTGTTCATTCGAATATTTATAATTATGCAGAATTTCAAATAAATATTCGCTATAATTCAGCGATACTTTGAAATTAGTAATTGAATTCCATAACAAAATTATTCCAGTGCCGAAGCGAACATATTGGTAGAATTTCCGAGTATCCAATTTAATGTTCATCAATCGTTGGATCAATCCACAAATACAATTTGACAAATACTCTGCACAATGTGCAATAATGGAACTAATTGCGCTAATTCATTTTGTCATCTGTAAATTATCGACGAATGCATAAATGTTTTATTATTGGATATATAAATCTACTCTGGAAGTCTTATTAATCTTGTCAATCTATGGCAGAGTATCAATGACATTTATTAGCATAAATTAAACTATTGTAACATGAGATGTATACTCAGAAATTATCGAAGAAAAATTGTGTTTACCTATAAATTGAAAACGTAAGATTGTACAATTACCTCGGCTGCATATTGTCGTTCTGGTTGGCCAGCGGCATCTCCTGCGACATGGGCGCCGCTTGCATCGCCGGCATCGGCGACGACATGGAATGGATCGCTGCCAACGTAACTGTCATGAGTTCGCGATTGTTCAAGTGGTGTGATTGTTTGCGATTGTAATCAATTAAACGTCAATTAAAAAGATGAAATAAAATTAAGTTAAAAGAATTGACTTTATTTGGTTTAATGATCGGCAAATATAGAGCTCATCTTAATACATATATATAAATCTCGTGTCACAATATTTGTCCTCAATGGACTCCTAAACCACTTAACCGATTATAATAAAATTCGCACACCATGTGCAGTTCGATCCAACTTGAGAGATAGGATAGTTTAAACATGTAGGTACCACGGGCGAAGCCGGGGCGCACCACTAGTATTTATATATGTTAGAAATCAAAGATCGAGCTGAAAACTAGTTTGAATGTATTAATAATGTATTCTACACAACTGCCTAATTGATGTAGTCAGTTTTTAACAAACCACAGCCAGTCGCAAAGACTATTATAGTAGTAGTTAGGCTTAGGTGGTTGGGTCGAACGTTGAATAAACAACATCTGAGCACCAAAGTTCAATCTGTACGAATACGCCACGTTTCAAAGCGTTTCAACATTTCATGGGATTCGATAGCTCAACGGGTTTAAAAGTTCAAAGTGTATTTATTTTAAGAATTAGGTTATAACAAAAAAAAAAATAGCTCTTAGTTTATTACCTTCTATAAATAAACATAATTCATATTACAAAATATACTGCTGTTACTATGCCATCTTTTATTTCATCATATCCAAACTTTAATATTACAAATATGCTATCCAGTATTTGAGACCTATCGAAAACCGTAACCTCGTGAAGCTAATAATATGTAAAATTCATCTTATGACGTATTTTGTAGGTTTTGTTTGTGGTTTTGCTTCTGATTTTTTTACTCGTCGTCTAAATTCAATATTTAAGTTTTAATCTAACCTTAAATTAAAACTTAAATATTATTCGTTAAATCTGCTTTCATCGGGATAGGTGGACAAAACTCTTTAAAATTCGTCCAAGAAAGTGATCCTACGTATTTAAATATCCTAAACTAATAGGTGTATGTAGAAAAAAAGTAGTACTTAACTTGAAATATTACATGCGCAGTTTCTTTCTAGAATATCCCGATAACCTTGGTTAATAAAAAACTATCACTGGCGAAATATTCACTTAAAATACACTCGTGGCCGAGCCGCCCTGCCTCACGCCCACACGAGTACACGGCCGCCATTTTGTCGTGTAGCTCTTTGCGTGTACCTAATGTATCCCTGGTAAATCAATATAACCAACACAGTCCTATACATCCCGATTTTTTTAGTAAGATCACTGTTAACCCAGAAGGGCTTCTACAGCGTAACCGGACTAAACATCCCGATAAATAGATCATTCGCAGACGTTTTATAGAAGATCCCGGAGTTCCTGCTAACTAGCTTTGGGAGTGGCCATCGAGGAAATTTTAGTGGATAAGCGTCCCACATACTGTGATTTCACCCTATGGAAAATGGAGTATCTTCAAGAAGGAGGGGAAAAAAATGATTCAATTAACGTATAAAAGAGCAACTATGGAGTTTCTTGCCGGTTCTTCTCCATAGATACTGCTTTCTGAATCGGTGGTAAATGTAAATAAATATATATTGATGTTTCAAAACTGCTTCTCGAAGAAGTCTAATTGAATAAATAAATGTTTGAGTTTGAGTTTGAGTTTATACTCACTCGGCACAATGTTAAACGCCTCCAGGTGCTGGATAACGTGCTGCGCCTGGGGCAGCGGCGGTGGGGGGAACCGCTGGTACACGTGCAGCGGCACCTGCCCGCCCATCGTCGGCGGCGGGAGCGACATCGGCGGCAGACTCGATATATAGGAGTAGTTTCCGTTCGTTATTGTGGTGCTCGTTTGCACCGTTCGGTACCTATTGACAGGCGGGACGTGCAACAAACATACAATGTGTACTGGGTATCGTGTGAATCTATGTGTAACTTGGTATAACTGTGATTGTAGTGTCTTTCTCTGAAATGTTCTGTCTGACTCTGATATAGTTGTCATGATATGTTTGCTGTTATTTTTTTTAGATGCATAGCAGCAATGTGACCAGCCAAGTTTTAGTTATGCAGCACTCACTGCTGGTCAGGTCACTATTTGCTGGTGTAATGTTTTTGTTAAAGAATAATTTATTGAATGTTTAATGTTCAACTGTTTCATTGAAATTTTGCAAAAGTAACAAAACAGCTTTATGACACTAGATGGTCTTGTACTGTGAAATTATGCCAATTTGAATATTATGTAGTTTATAAAAGTATCCAGTGTATTTAAAAAAAAATAATAGCAACATCTACATATCCGTTTTTTTGCTCAAATTCAGTCTACTACCTACGACGGTTTTCCATCAACATTCAAAAATAATATGAAACCAAAATAGAAGAAGCTGAACCCAAAAAAATATAAAAAATTAAAGATTTTGTTGTTGAGTCATACAACGAAACAACACTACAACAGTAATGTTCCGACATCTACCATTCGTACACAATGATGTATCCATTCTTGACATGTAAGCAGAATTAATATTTAAATAAATAACACAATATAACGGCAGCATTTCAACTCACACCGAATTAATTATGCAGTCATTGCACATTCATTGCTTTCAAGAAATATTCCAAAAAATATTCAGACAGAATAACTAAAATTGTTCAATACATATTTCGCATTCCCACATGTATAAAATAAACTGAAGATTGATCAACACAGAACGAAAGATTTACGTCAGCCAATCAAATTTTGTACACTTGCATTGCGGACTCATCAAAATAAAAACATATAATTTTCCAAATTAAAATACGTTGACACAGAATTCCATATATCCTAGAACACCGAACATTTATACATCGATATGGTTGAGGGAATATGCATGTAGTATATTATGTAAGATCACAAAAGAGATAAATCATTCGAATATCAGTCCGAACGTCGTTGTATTCAACAAGTGAACCTGTTGATCTTTGCCGTGACGTCACATGCAAACAGGAAGCTGTTTTGATACATCTTGAAAAATTTTCCTCTCATAGTAATGTATTAGAATTATAATTTTAAATGTTCTGTTTATGTCGAATACCTTTTATTATGGATCATATTTTGAGTTAATTCAATCGACATTTTTATCTCTTTCATAAAATTGTGACGAGATTTATTTAAATACCATTTTGTTGTATAGAATTCCATTTAATCAAATAAAACAATGAATACAAAAAAAAGTCTTAGCGTTGATATTTTTAAATAAGCTTAAACATGTGACGCTTCAAAATTTCGTTTCTCAATTAATTATTATTTAATATATATGAGAAATATTTAAGTACATACATGCATATACCCTTGCAACAATTTAAATTCATTTCTGTTTCAACTTACCTAACCGAAATTATCGTTGTTGGGAATGCTATGATGAACCTTATCAAATAATAATATTATTTTAGCGAAACTGTAAAATATTAACTAATCTTATGTAAGTTAAGCTTACTTCTATTAAGAATTAATATGGTTCCCGTCCTATTCTTTTACAATAACATTGTAATATAGTTACTACTAAACAACAAATCTGGTCTACCGAATAAGAAACTAGTATAATAATTACAAGTATTTCATTGGTATGAATGTTTGATTGATGATTTTAAAATGTATAAGGAATAAACTTCTATTTAATTAATAATATTATATTATACTATTAAAAATAATTTCGAAAACAAACTAATATTCGTGTGATTAAATACAAAATTAACTAGAAATCTATAATTCAAGTCCTTACCTGTCCATATCGTCTTCGAAATGCGAAAAATTGCAGTTATTACCCCTAGGACACCCACTCCTAGTGTTCGCGTCCCGGCAGAAAGCTGCTTTTATTTTATGCGGAGGCGTTGTACCACCCTGCGGCGACGGTTGACCTGACGACAAATGTTGTTGATGAGCACTAAATATACTAGACCGAAAACAAAATCAAAATCCGTACAATATGATCACTAAGTGTCGACGCTCGTCAAACGCATTGGCCAATATACCCTCGTTTATGTGCGAGTGCGGCGTACGCAGAGTTGAGAATGCAGCGCAAACTGATTTTTCAATTCACGTGCGGCCGGCGCGGCCGAAGTGCCTGCCGGACGGGATCCATTACGCGTAGCACCCATTCGCACAGGATAACAAATGATGTGTACTTAGGCTTATCAATAAGCATGGTGGTACTTAAATCTGGAAACTATTTGCTAATTGATATTGAACGTGTAATTGACGCAAAATTCAAGTGAACCAAATGCCTCAAATTTCTTATAGTTCGTTTAAAAAAATTAAGATATGATTTTACATTGAAATATAATATATTAAAGTATAAAATATATACCTAAGCTTTATTACTATCAATAAAAATGATTTTGATAAAGCAACATAAACCGCACACTTCTTTTGGAGATGAAAGCTACCATTCCTATTATTCGAACCAAATGTCTTCAAAGGAGTATATGACAAATGTCAAACGTAAAATTCAAGAATTGATGAGAAATTTTGCAACATACTAGACCTATTTTATCTACAACTCAGTTTCCACCTACTTACAAAATATTATTCAAAATCTTTTTATTTAAACTTTGGATGGTGGTGAAATAAAATAAAAATCGATTTATTACAAAAATATAGAATGTTCTAAGTAATTTTAAAATATTTTGTTACAGATTAATGCCAGCTATGATAGGAAAATTCATGCGCGCCACCCGCTCCCCACCCTGCTCGAGGGGGGTATAAATCAATAGTGCAAATCCTGCGTGCACTGTATTATCGATCCTGAGAGAACATGAAATAAAATAATTGTTCGCAGATTACATCTCGCATTTTATAACGAGTTTAATCTCCTCTCCACTCAATTTGGCAAGCACCAATTAATCATCAACGATGCTATGGGGCAATTATCGAGACGGCCGTTGCAAATCGCCAAATAATTAAAATCCTCAAACTCGTCCATCCTAATTAAGCAATGGAAACAAGGAACGAAAAATAATTTCGTCTATCATTTCTTCTTGGTCGAAATAAGCTTGGCAGATTAATATTTTAATGATTTTGTTTTAATTATACAAATAAAAATCTATTTAAGATCAAGCCCACTATTTTAGACACAGAAAAAAAATATACCTAACATTTAACAAGAAATAACAACGGAACGCATAATTTGCTCTGAATGACACGACATTTCCAAGGCATATCCTTAAAGATTTCCATATCTAATTTTTTTATTATGTGGGCCTTTTCAGCTGAACATTTTAAGATGTTTTTCACGTATAGATGCTACCTTTTTTTGTCAACTAATTTCATGTGAATTTTGGTGACCGACAGCTGCAGATCGATGTGGTCCGGCCACTTTTTGGAATTACATAAATGCCTTTTTCAATAGGCTTGAAAATTTGTCAGATCATTGTCTTGTATCTTGAAGAAATTAAAAAGTCAATTTTTTCACAGCTTTGTATGACCGAACGTAGTTTTCTATGGCTGGATGGCCGGATGTTAAGCGCTCACCAGCAGCTGTGAACATTTTGTATAAAACATAAGAGAGTGAAAGAGAAATAATGTTCGGAAGTCAGTCGTGCACCGTTGCACACGTTAACTAGGCCTTATAAAATATTAATTAATTATAACAAATACAGTTCATTAAAAGTTTTTGTGTGGGCTTTTTTTTCACTAAAACCAGCGCCTGCTCACACATTTGCAAATGAGTTGACCACTTTAAGGCGTAAGGATAAGGTTAGTTTTGAGGACAGGAAAGAAGGAATGGATTAAGGAGGGCGAGGAGAAGGAAATGGACCTCCGGGACCTCCACTCACCTTACGAAACTTAGTAGCACTCGCATGCTACTATCTCACACCGATCTTCTGTGGGGTGTGAAACCATTCGTCACGAAACGTACTCCACTCTCATATCATCAGTGGTTTAACTTAGTATTAATCCTACAAATTTTCATGCCAGAAGAAAAGACTGATCTTTTTTATGTACCAAAGCTCAACTCATAGGCCGCTGACGGTCACCATGTATATTGTATAATGATATGCTAATCTCAAACATTGTACAAAATTTCAGTCCGATAGAAGTGATTGACGAAATTTGGGGCTGGTCCCTTGTGGACCACTACCTTAAATTTGTAAAAAGTGATGGCCAACGATATCACTGAGCTATTTTTTCCGCACCTATTCCTAATTTGCTTCTAACGGCTCTAACTTCTGTTCAACACGTAATAATATAGAAGTAAACTAACTTGAGAACCATCTGTCGAATAATGCACGTACGAAATATTTTTTAATTCATATTTTAATCATTTTGCATCTTTTGTATTTACTTTGTATTCATATGTGTATCTACATATAAAGATTTACCACCGTTTGAGGTGGCACTACAAACAATCACAATATAAGTTTACCTGATAATAAAAATACGTAGCCCTATTTAACAACTCAAATATTCACCGACAGACAGACAGTTATATACATTTAGGTAACAATATTTTGCTAAGCCCCTCGCCCCAAAAGGGTCTAAAATCCAGACAGGATCCAATTGCTGGCGTAGCTATGACGATAACGATATAGGTCTCATACATCCATATATTTGTCTGCCAGATCGTAATATGACCTTTCAATGGGATTCTGAATAGCTAGCTTTTAGAAGGGCTTAAGAATTTACATTTTGATTTACTCAAGATATCTCAGTGTGTTATTTCACACAATAAAATTTAAGAGGTGATTATGATTATAATCTAAATCAAAAATACTAATGATTCGACAATCTTTATAATAAAAATGAATCGCCAAATCCGTTGCTACGCGTAAAACTCCCAATAATCTAAATATACACTGTGGAAATTTTCGATGGGCCATGGAGGAAAAATACCGAAGTTAGCAAATTTTGCTGAAAATAAACATGCCTTTATTTATAAAAAGAAAAGACTACATTCAATGATTTTCGAAAATTCACTTGCTTCGATCGGGAATCAAACTAACTTATAAATAGAAATCCGATCGGTTTAAAATTGACAAAGTTTCATACAACCTTTGGGGGCAAAATTTATCAAAATCTTTCTTAGCGGATGCCTACGTCCTTACATCAACCTGCATGCCAAATTTCAGCCCGATCCTTTGAGTGATTTGGGCTGTGTGTTGATAGATCACTATGTCAGTGAGTCAATCAGTCAGTCACTTTTGAGTTTTATACAGTGTGGAAATTTTCGATGGGATTAGATTAGATGGGATTATATTAATTTAGATCAAAACAATCTGATTGAAACTTTGCATGAATTAGGCTACTTTGACGTATACAAACTGTAACAAATTCATCTCCATTTAACTGTAAATACACCTTCCTTGAATGTGATAATTATCGTTGAGCAGATCACCCAAATGAAATATATAAGAGATACGCATATTGTATTCCATTGGTCAATATAAAAGGAATACCTGCAAATGTAAATGAGGAATTTTGATTAAAATATTCCCTTTGACAGAATTCTAGGAACAAATGAATGCATTTGCAGGTATCTGAAGTACGTAATACATCATGTTAGTATTAAAATCCGTATCGATACAAAATATATATTTTGCATGGACCTTTGTAATGAATACAATACGTGAAATGAAAGGATTTTCCTGAAAACATATTTCATATGATGTAATTCAATATTAAGGTATATTATTTATTATTAGTATATGTGATGTACAGGGAACACGTATTAATAACTCCAAGTCAAGCAGACAACTGTTTATTGTTAATTATCTTAGAACTACCTTCACATGTACATATCATTATACCACATCTTCCCCTTTTAACAATTTTGCCTTACTACGAGTAATAATAGGAAGTGAATAAGAAGTTGACAATAAGTGTCGGCGATTACGGCGATATAAACCTTTTTTGTTTTTTATTATATAAGACCGAGGAGTGTTCGCATGACCGATTACAGTACCAGAAATTCGTTTATTATTATTTTCTAACATTATCACGTTATCGCCAACACTTAATTCTGACAAAGGCTTAGAATGCTTATCATAATATTTTTTATATTTTATTTGCTTATCTATTAATTTTTTATGATGACACTCATGATTGTTTACATAACTGGGCTTAAGTAAATCTGGGTGAACAGGTAATCGACAATTCAATCGACGACTGAACATTAACTGTGCAGGAGAATCCAAATTTTCGCGTGGTGTATTCCTTAAACTTAATAAATTTAAATAAAAATCGGTATTGCTATCTATTGATTTTTTAAGTAATTTTTTAATAGTTTGAACTGCCCTCTCACTTTTTCCATTGGATTGTGCGTAATATGGCGATGAAGTTACATGATTAAATCCCCATTCTTGTGCAAAACTTTTAAAAACCCGACAAGAGTATTGAGGCCCATTATCACTTATAACTGTTTCTGGAATACCATAACGCGCGAAATTATCTTTTAAAATGTTAATAATAGAATTAGCGGACGTATCTTTTAACAATCCCACCTCGATAAATCCTGAATAATAATCAACAAGAATTAAGTAACTTTTTTTTCGATATTCAAATAAATCCGTACCAACTTTGTTCCAAGGAACGCTTGGAATTAGAATAGGAATCATCGGTTCTTTACTAGGCTTATTTAGATTCTCCTGACATACTTTACATCGCTTAACAAATAATTCTATATCTTTAGAAATACCAGGCCAGAACAACACCTCACGCGCACGTCTCTTACTGTGGTCGATACCGGGATGACCGTCATGAATAATACACAACATTTCGTGTCTTAGTGATTTAGGAATTAAAATTTGTTTATTTTTAAATATCACTCCATCAACCGAATACAGTTCATCTCTCATAGACCAAAAATAGCTTAAATCACAATCTAAATTATACTTATGATCGGGCCATCCCTCAAATATACATTTTAACAATCTATTTAACAATTCATCCTTAGCTGTTTCCTGTTTAATAAGCGTCAACTTACTTTGAGAAATAGGTATATTATTAACAACCATTTTAAGTTGATTCAACACTGCCGTACATATGTTTTCATCATATAAATCCGGAAGAGGCGCGCGTGACAATGTATCGGGAATGTACATATATTTTCCTGGTTTATACGTAACTACTAAATCGTAACCCTGTATTTTTAACATCATACGTTGTAAGCGTGCTGGGATTGAATTAAGTGATTTTTTAAAAATACTTTCGAGAGGCTTATGGTCGGTTTCAAATAAAATGCGTTTTTTACCGTAAATATATTGATGAAACTTCTCACAAGCAAAAACGATAGCTAACATTTCTTTCTCGATTTGAGCATATCTAGTTTGAGTATCGGTGAGCGTGCGCGACGCGTACTCGACGGGGCGGCCGCGCTGCAGCAGCACGGCGCCCAGCGCCACGCTGCTCGCGTCCACCGACACCACTACGTCACTGCCTACGTCAAACAACGCCAACACGGGAGCCGAGCTAATAATTTTTTTTAAATCGTTGAAACTTTTTTTATGACCGTCTTCCCAACACCACGATACATCTTTCTTTAATAATCTGGTTAACGGAAAGATATGCTCTGAATAATTTGGAATAAATTTAGATAAAAAATTAGTCGTTCCTAAAAACCTTTCTAGACCTTTTCTGTCCTTAGGCTCAGGCATCTCGACGATTGCTCTCACCTTCTCAGTATCAACTTTCATCCCGTCTTTATTAAAAATATAACCCAAATATTTAACCTCATTTACGCAAATTCGACACTTATCTTTATTAAATTTTAAATTAATTTCTCTAGCTCTCTTAAATAATGCATTCAACCTTATATCGTGTTCTTGCTTAGTAGATCCCCAGCAGATTATATCATCAATAAATGAATCGATACCGTCGAGACCTTCAAATAATTGTTTTATTTTTGCATGAAAAATTTCAGGTGCGCAGTTCAAGCCAAAAGGCAATCTTAAATATTGATACCGTCCAAACGGTGTATTAAATGTACACAAATCAGCACTTTCACTATCTAATTTTATTGACCAAAATCCAGAATTGGCGTCGAGAACTGAAAAGAATTTCGCGCCATTCATTTTAGAAGCTAATTCGTTTATGGTTGGCAACTGAAAGTGTGATCTTTTTATTGCTTTGTTAAGAGGACGCGGGTCTAAACACACACGTAAATTACCGTTTTTCTTAGCCACAACAACTAACGCATTAACCCAAGGAGTGGGATGTGACACTTTTCTTATCACGCCTAATTGTAACATTCTATCTAACTCACCTTGTAACTTATCACGCAAACCTAAAGGCACCTTGCGTGGCGCACAAATAACCGGTGCTATGCTATTGTCAACAACAATATGATATTCACCCGGTAAACATCCCAATCCGCTAAATAAATCTTCATTACCCGATATATGTAAAGAATGAATTCTTTTAATTAATCCTAACATTAAACACGCCTGCAATCCCAACACGCTTTGACAATCAATATCAGCAATTGCAAATTTTAATTCATATTGAATATTTTTATGCCACCATTTTAAATAACAAGTTCCCTGAATGGGAATACAATCACCGCTATACGATTGAAGTTTAATATTGTTGTTAATAGTTAAAATATTAGACTTATATCCTAATTGTAAGAATCGTTTATACGACAAAACATTTATATCGGCCCCAGAATCCAATTTAAATTTCTCAGGGCCGTACTCGCCTATAAGAATCTCAAACCAGTCATTCGACAAACCATTGATTTCACAAACATTATTAAGAACGGATATAAAAAATGACTCACAGTTTTCGTCCACGTTATTTTCTAGCACACTAATATCGTGTAACTTTTTAACACTTTTTTTTACTTTGCACATTCTAGCAAAATGACCATAATTTTCACACACAAAACACTGCACCGAAATAGCCGGACACTTAGTAGAATAACCGCATTGCCCCCCACATCTGGGGCAGAAGCCCGTCGCCGAGGTGGAAGCGCGATGCTCGTCGGGGCGGTCGCGGGGCGCGCG
>CAJQZN010009171.1:0-14616 GCA_907164685.1 Colias eurytheme | reverse complement strand
ATGTGTGTGTGGATTAAACAAAATTAAATCTATAGAATATTACAATAACAAAATTATATTACAATAAAAATAACAATTTTTAACAAACTACTCTATCCTCGCAAAAATCGTTGTAATTAATCCTTACAAAACACTTAACTATCACTTTTTACAAGCTATTTTATTTAAATTGCGAGGTAACGCGTTTGTCATAGTGCTCTGAAGATCAAGCAATTTCCTGAGCTTCCTGTTTTATATTCATATTACACTTAAAATATTATATTTTGAGCACCTGCAGTCTGCACACTAAAAATATTACGCAACACGTAGTTTTACATTAAAAATGCTGGCTTATAGCTTTGTTTTTCAAACTTAATAAGAATTAAAATTAAGAGATCTTGGCTCTATAATATTCTACTCTAAACTTTTAAAATACCTTTTTTTACAAAGAGGCACTGAGACACAAAACTCGCAATTTACCTACTAATTTTTGTCTCCACCATCTACCATCTTGTATCATAGAAGGTTACCATTAACAGGCTTGCAATGATGAATGAAGATAACTTAAGAGGGTGACCGACAAGACGGCCGAAGTGTCGTCCACAAATCAAACCGACCGCAGGACACTGGCCCAATCCCGTCATCTATTTTGCTGACCCTCCTATAGCTATTGAGAATCTCGATATGTCTTAGGAAGGAATACAGGTACTAGTATATGATATTATATGTGATACAGGTAGTATACATGTAATACAGTGTAATGTAATATAAATGGTGAAGTTACCTTTAGGAACAGTAAAGACGGTGTTAGTGTAATAATTACTCGTTATTTAATTATTGACCAACGTTTGAGCAAAGAGTCCCGTCATCTTATTTTTGACACGAGGGTCTCCAAATTAAATCAAAAGTATAGCTTACCTCCAATCGAAATAAATATTTCTTATCTATACTAATAAAAATGTTGTGTGGTTTTATGAAACCACGGTAAAAGTGAAACTTAGGCACAAAATTATCGTATTTGTACGATAATTATCGTACGGTTCAACCGTCACGCGACATGCGCTACACAGAGCAAAAAGTTTGAGACGATGTAATAAAAGTTTCTCTTTAATAATAAAGCTAAAAAGACTGTATGTTTTTTTGAAAGCGCTATAATATCAGGAACTATACCAGTAGGATTTGAAAAATTCATATTAGGCTATATATTATCATCATACTAAGACCAACATGATCGGAGAAATGCCGTTAAAAATGCCGGTAAAACCGCCGGGCACAGCTAGTTGCACTATAAATGCTCAATTTATAATATGATTTAATATAACTCTTATATTTTGAAATAACAAACACATTTCAATTTTGCTTAGCCACAAACGAATATATATATAGAAAAATTGAATGCCGACATTCAATATGTTTATCCACTAATAACATATAATATGAGAACCGTTTACGGCAACGAGTTAGTGATTGATAGTGTTATTGTTGACAGAAATTAAATGTATTACGATAAAATGGACGATATTTGTAACCGATCGCTCTATGGAAAAATTTCTATAATATTTTATGACCGATGCTAAGGCTCGTCTCGACAAAAGGGGTTTATACATCACTCGTGGTTTAATATTATTGATAGCGGTCTTTCTTGAGAATGAAAAAAATCTCTAGGAAAAATATTTAATTACAAAAAATGTTTTAAGGAAGTAATCTTAAATAGAAGCTAAGTTTACATGAGTTTATATAAGGTTCTGTGGCTTCAATAGATTTTAGAAGAGCTTTATGGATTGTCAAAAGCTCTCCAAGTTTTAAAGTTTAATATGGTAAACGAATAATGAAGAAACATACATATATCTTTTATATTCTGACGTTGTTGATGAATCATTACATAAACGTAAATAATTACCTAATATATCTAACTGAAAAATACGTAAAAATATTCATATTCCATAAAAACTTCAGCACAAAATTAATCAATTGATTATACCAAAAATATTCAACACTTCGAAATTAGAAAACACAAATTACGCTTTCAATATTTAACTCAACCAAGACATTGGAAGCAATACTTTTACTCATATAACTCATGGAACATTCTCGAAATTTCTATACAAAATATTCAAACTTATCCTGTTTATTATTCATAGTGTTGTTAAGTGATACTAATAAATTATAAGCTTCGTTTATGACTGTTTGTTCAAGTATCCCATTATATTCCCCTCTTTCCATTTATAATGTCAAACAAAAGTGATGAAATTCCCTTTATAAAATAATTAATCTCGAACGTCTATATCGTGGGCACATAAAAAATTCATTATTTTGTGCCGCTTTTATTGGCGACGATATAGCCGTAATTTCATAACAGTTATGTTGTTCAAACCCTATGTACTATACCTATACGTATATAACGTAGATTGTATTTTGCAGGGTTCCTTGGGTTTATGTATTGTTCTTCTGTAGACGACGTGACATGATGTTATCTAAAAATAAATGCAGTTTTCCATAGTATATTTTTTCATCATCATCGTCATCAGCCCATATACTTTCCCTCTGCACACTACTCCCGTAGGCACACGGGTTTCTTATTGCGGTAAATATTAGTAGCATTTTAGTATCTACATAATTATACTGTTTCTATATTTTGATGATATTGCATTATAAACTCCTAGCTTTCCGCCCGCGGCTTCGCCCGCTTTGTCTAAAACATAATAAATTAAACATTAAAATTACATAATAAATTACTAAAACCTTCCTCTTGAATCACTCTATCTATTAAAAAAACCGCATCAAAATCCGTTTCGTAGTTTTAAAGATTTAAGCATACATAGGGACATAGGGACAGAGAAGGTGACTTTGTTTTATACTATGTAGTGGTTTGTATAGTTTTCGAGTTATTTTCGTAGCTGTTGTAAAATGGAGAAAATAAGTTAATTGGGTTGTTTTTGTTTTCTAACAGTTGATTCTTAAAACAATTAAACAGCTCATATAATAAATTACTCGGCTATTAACGAATTCTAAGAAATCTAAGTCACATCAATTGTTTTCTCCGAATTCATTTGCGTGTTAACATTACAATATAAATATTATGAAATATATTATAAATGTTGCAAATATAATTATTTTACCTTCGAAAGTTTTACTCGTATTTGAGACTAAAAAGAAATATAGAAAAGACTGAATATAAAAATTAAACAGTCCTTATTTTAATGTGTAATTTTAAATGGAAATTTATAGGTGCAATTATATTACTTACATAATATAAGTATTTATTTCTGTAAAAATAAAACAAAGTCGATGTACTAAAATTTTACATGAAAATGTTGTATAAAAAATCTACAGCAATTACGCAATTTTCTTTAAAAAAATCAATTGTTTAACAAGTTAACACAAGATACAATCATACTAATACATACAAACAGACAATACATTAATGACTCACATTAATTTATTCTTATACGAACCATTAAATTTATAATAGCGTTAATTCGGTTCTTTTATAGCGTTGTTTGCGAAACTAATTGACAACAGTAATAAAATGTACGCACGGTACCTATCATGAAACCATGTTCGTAATGAATAAATTTCCATTTAAAATCAGACTTTTAAAAGCCTATGTGAAATATGAATTTCATTAGTATTGCTTTATTACTTTACTCGTGGATTTTAAAATTGGCTAGTTGTTTTATTGAATTGTACACAAGGGAGGGGTATTCCCTATTTTATTGACTGACCGGTTGGCTTGGTTAGTTGGTAGTGCCCTGCCTTCCAAGCCGGAGGTCGTGGGTTCGATTCCCACCCGGGGCAAATACTTGTGTGATGAACATAGATGTTTGCTCTGTGTCTGGGTGTTAATTATCTTTGTAAGTATGTATTTAAAATTATATATGTATGTTTATCAGCCATCTGGTTTCCATAACACAAGCGAAAGCTTAGTATGGAATCAGATAATGCTGTGTGTGAAATTTGTCCTGAAATATTTATTATTATTATTGAAGATAATAATATAAATTAGTTAGTTTGATGAAGACTAGGTGGGTAGACTGTGGGCTGTGGGACTGTGGGCCGTAGTAGTATCGCATATTACATGGCTGGTGATCAAAATATGAATTTGCCAGTCAGTTCAATTCAAGGCGTAAACTGTCTGGAAATAAAAGGTCATAAGGACCCTGCACTCCCCTTTAAATGTCTTTAAATGTTTTCCATTTTTATAACATCAAAAGCAAGATGATGGTATGATATTAAACTAATATTTGTATGCAAGAATAAACAGACATGCGTTTTAGTTATATTTTTATAATGACTCTAGATAGCTGGAATTACAACAAGATATTTCAATTTTATACATAACTATTTTATTGAATCATTATATGTTTGTTTATGACATAGGTTATTTCTAAAAGCTATTGAACTATTGCAAATTATTATTTGTACTTCGTAATAAATATAATAAATCAATGAATTTCCAAAGCAAACTATGCGAAACATGAATTTTATTCTTGTTTATTTTCACCACTATCGATATAAACATGACGAGCAACTTCCAAAGAGCCAAGTCACGGGTCTATGTATTTTCTATTAACACCATGTAAGGGCATCGATACAAAAACGTTGTATGGGATAACGATTATATTGTATATATACATTAAACCGATTTCTTAAGAAACTTCTGTGGTTTCGTGTGATCGGAAGCCTTAAAATTGATGACGCTTAGCGGTGGAGGTGAACCTTTTTATAAGCGACTAGCTGCTCCGCGCGGTTTCACCTCCGTGGCTCCACTCCTGTTGGCCGTAGCGTGATGATATATAGCCTATAGCCTTCCTCGATAAATGAGCTATCTAACACCGAAAGAATTTTTCAAATCGGACCAGTAGTTCCCGAGATTAGCGCATTCAAACAAAAAAACAAACAAACTCTTCAGCTTTATAATATTAAGTATAGATTAATTAGTAACTTGAGATGTTTAGAAGTTGAATTAAATTTGATATTTATTTCAAGAGAATTTATAATTATTAAGGATTTATAACACGTTATGTTCTATATTTAATTAGAAAATTTTAATGTAGTTCCAAAAATAAGAAATGTGTATGTATAATAAACATGCAATCAGGATCCTGTTTTAATTGCTTTATAGACATTATATGTTTATTTAATAATTATACATACATTGGTTTTATTATAATTGCAATGAATCTGGTATATGAATGAAGGTATCTTATCTTTTATTTGGGCATTTTTAACTTATTTATATTAGAAATACAAATTCAAAAACGGTTCAGAAGAAAAAAATAAATAAACAAGGTATAGTCAAAGCTATACCCGTAAATATGACTTATACAAATTGATTATAACATGAATCTTACCGTTTTCATTATATCACTTACCTTCATAGAAAAACATAGAAAAACAGTCATAAAAAATTGATACACGTCATTAAAATGTTTGCAAGCCCTTCATAAGAGTAATAAGCGGCGGGAAAACACTTAGGTCGCCGTCGGCTTCTTCACAAGTAATCTTTTTATAACGTGTCATAACTTAAGAGGCTTAACTTAAATATACGAATTTTCTTTAACACCCCAAGTATTAACTTATAAACAAGGTCAAAACTATGATAAGCTTATAAGTATTGAAATTATGTAACAACTTAGTAATAAACTGTAGTCAATGTTAACTCGGCATAAATTACTTCAATTTGGATAAAATATGAGAATACTTTTAATTTGTAGAGCATATATTTAAATAATATCGTTCAATTATAATCAGATGTGTAAAATATTATTCTTATACTAGTCTTTGTTCACATACGTGTATTTCACTACCTATTGGTGTACCTTCATATATAAAATAAATAAAAAAATAAATTAACTTTACAATACCCATTATCTTACTGTATAATTTGTGAGAAAAATGAAACTGACGTAAGCAAGAATATTTTATCTCGATAAAGATCTCAACACTCAGCGTTCTCAAAAATTTGAAATGCAAAACTTCTTTCACAGCAGACTCGAATAGGACATAATCACAAAACCTACAAGCTCTTAGAAAAATGTAAAAAATAACCATAGTCCTTTGACCATTACAAAATGTGACTTACAAAGGCTCCTTTCTTAAACAAACCACAGTGAGGAGCGACACTCGAATTCATGAAAAAGGCGCAGGGTTTAAGCGTTTGAGTACAAACCTTTTCATGCAACGCTTCGTAGCATAGTCGCTACTCGCTACGTAGCTGTGTGCTATGGTACGCTCAGTGTGCTACGAGTCGGCCTACGAGGCGGACGTGACGCGCTACGGTGTCGTAGACGTTTCGATGTTTGTGATTGAAAGATTAATTGTGAGTGTATAAAGGATTAACGATTGAACTGGTATACGGTTAGAATAATTACTATTTGCGTTTTATCCTACATTTCTTTTATGTTTGTGCAGATAACTGTAATTGAAATGTTTTTTATTTCCGTGATTAACATATTAAAGGGATTGTATTTCGGTTTTAATACAAAGGCTACACTTGAAATAATAAATATAAAATTATACAGATAACAGTGTACACAATTTACATCTTCATTGCATAACAAAAAGAAATATTCGTTAACAAATTCACAAAGACTACATACACTATACAAAAAAAAACATTTATTCTATGGTCCCTGAATTCATAATCCCTAAATAATTTTCTTAATTCCACTACAAGTTACACAAAGTTTATAATTACAATTTTGTTACATGTAAATTGACACGTGTAAACCCTTGCCTTTGTTTGTAATTAAATAACGTTGTAATTGTTTCACTAATTTTGTTTTCGAGTAAATTATTATTTGATTGGTTCAATCAAGATGTTTCGTAACAATAATATTAGAGTTTACAATGAGTCCTTCAGCAAAGAGGTTCGATCTAATTGTTTGCGATCAATTTGTCTGTGTTTCTAACAAAGGTTGGAGTTGAAACGATTCTTGTTTAAGACATATTTGATTGAATTCTGATCTTACTATTGTTCGTCAATTAAATAAATCACTTCTCAATTCTGTAGAGTCAATGTAGAGTAATATAATAATTAAAATTGATTTCTTGCCAAACGTTAAATATATAATTATTATTACTTATGAATATCTGAAACTAGACGTCATTTCTAAGTAAGAAAATGATGATTAACATACATACAATCCATACTAATATTATAAATGCGAAAGTAACTCTGTCTGTCTGTCTGTTACTCAATCACGCCTAAACTACTGAACCAATTTTCATGAAATTTGGTATGGAAATATTTTGATACCCGAGAAAGGACATAGGCTACTTTTTATCCCGGGAAAATGACGCAATCCCGGAAATCCCACGGGAACGGGAAGTATGCGGGTTTTTCTTTGACTGCGCGGGCGAAGCCGCGGGCGGAAACCTAGTTTATAATATATTAAAAAAGACTGTCTAACGATGAAAAATGTAATCTCGTTTAACTCACTTTAAATTTATGACACAATTAAGTCGTTAAATTGTAAGTTAACAATATAAATAAAACCAAAACATCTAGATATCGTGCATAATTATGTTTTTAATCTATTTCTCTCCCTTTTTTGAACAGCCCTTGACTACATTGTAGCTCTCAGGGGACATGTAAATGAGTATCAAGATTCTATTCTATGTAAGATGTTAAATTTTATCAAAAATATAAGATGAGAAACTGTTTAAGATAAGACGAATATAATTTAGTAAACCTGATGTGTGTAGGGATTAGTTACTTTTATTTTTATTCAATATTGAGAAGATATTGTTATCTACGTGTATTTTAGAGTGATAGTGAATGTGAAATAGTTTTTGCTGTTTTTTTACGTTTTTAAATGCATCTAAAAATTGTCTTTTTTCATAGTAGATACAACTTTTACTTAGGTAGGTACTTAAATTCAATAGTGTTGACTGAAATATTCATATTTATTAATCAAAACTAAATTATGATTAATTAAATTAAATAATGTATTCATAATTGCTCTTTTCAATGTAATAATAATCTTGTTTTAATGATGTATAGTTTACATACAATTCACACATAGGATAGTAATAAAACACACAATCGCTCGTAATAAAAAGATTTCAATGTTGAAATTTTACTGCATTTATAACCGCCCCTGTAACTTGATAATTTTTGTGCATAGAGGTCAATGATCTGTGCTTTACATTTATTTTTAGACTTCAATTACCATCATTTTAAATGTTATATAATTGAACTTGCTCTTAACTAAAACCATTATTGAAGCGACTTATAAATTTATGTTTTGAATGGACTTCTAAAAAAGTAGGAGGTTCTCAATACGACTGTATTTTTTGTTTTATAACGTTAGAACTTTTAACTGGGTGAACCGATTTTGAAAATTCTCTTTTATTATCCTAGTGCCACTCGTGTGGTTTAAATTAATTTTAAGGTTTAAATTTGATCAAGACTTTAGAAGGTGGTCTTTTTTTTGACAAAATAATTTAATAAATTGAAAATTCTGTCATTTTTTCCGGTTTGCCTGGCAGAAATCGCTTATAGCGATACAACCCTCTGTACATGTTACTACTTGAATCTATACTATTCTATACCTATCCTTATAAGTACTATATTGAGAGCAATAAGTAATTATTCTTCCATTCATACAAAATAAAACGCTATAATTACAGTAAAAATACAAACAGTACACATACTATACAGTAAACCAGATGCAGTGTAGAAACAGTGAGTAACGAACTAGAGTGAGGTAGTGATAAAATGTACTGTTTGAGGTGACTGAATAGTTTGCGGAATGAGGACGGAACGATCCTGCTTTTGGTCGATGCTGCAAGCGCTGGCTCTGTTGCCGACTATGGCTCTGAGAGGTAAGAAACATAAATATATAATAAATTATACATCGTACTAATATAATATATAATCCCTATCACAACATAGTATAAACGTAATCTATGTGTCCCTTGGTATGCTATCTTTAAAATATGAAATGAATTTTGATACCATTTTTTTTATTATGTAGAGTCAAAAGAAGCCAAGTGAAGCCGCGGGCGGCGAACTAGTTATATTATAACGCAAAAATTGTTGAAAATTGTGTGTTTGTTACTCTTTCAAGCGAAAACAACTGAACGGATTTCGATGATACTTTGTAAGGATGTAGTTTGTGTACCAAATAATCACATAAGCTTTAGAATTACTTGTTTTTAACCATTTTGGATGGAACCGCGTAGCACAGCTAGTAATTAATATTTGGGTATACTAGCTTTGGCGGCTTCGCAGACGTTATCAAAGGAAATTCCCAAGGGAATAAGCTGTTTCACCTTTGCTTTTTACCGCAAAAAGCAGTCAATATCACTCACTAGCTGAACTGTCTCTAGATACAAAAATCATACCATTTAATAGCGCCATTGTGATTTGTGACGTGAAGGAAAGACAAACAAATAAAAACACATTCGCATTATTTTGTGATATTAGTAATGTAATGGTTATGTCGTAAAATCAGGGCGGCTATAATCTATCATGTACCCAATTTACGGGAAAATATTGCCATGTGCAAATTTTTTTTTATTTTCAAATGCCTAATGGGAATTAGATGAATGAATTTCTAACATTTACCTACCAAGACTTGTTTCTTTAGACTGAGATGTTAGAACAATGATAAAAGTAGGCCTTATTCCTTTTTCTTACCTTAGGCATTTATAGAATATATTTTTCGAACTTTGTTTAAGAAAATATTTTTTATAATTATTAATTCTATGTTTTGTAGAAGAGAAATCAGGTATTTATTATACATAGAAAGAATTGCTATCTCTTGCTATTATTATTAAACTTATTTTCAGATTTCCTAAGAAAATAAACGTAATCTAAAATCAACACGGTCTATATGAACCTTTACCTCACGTAATCTTATATCTTCTTATATTTAAAAATGAATCGCAAAATGTGTTGGTAAGCGCATAACTCGAGAACGGCTGAACCGATTTAGATAATTCTTTTTTTATTATATTCCTTGAAGTACGAGGATGGTTATTATGTAGAGAAAACGTAAATATGTACCACGGGCGAAGCCGGAGCGGACCGCTAGTATAATATAAAAATGAATCGCAAAATGTGTTGGTAAGCGCATAACTCGAGAACGGCTGAACCGATTTCGATAATTCTTTTATTATTATATTCCTTGAAGTACGAGGATGGTTTTTATGTAGAGAAAACGTAAATATGTACCACGGGCGAAGCCGGGGCGGACCGCTAGTAATACAATAATATTGTATTACATCATTTCATACTTTGTTTATATATTTACTATGTTTATCTTTAACTAGTTACCTACATTACATAATTATTATGTACTTCAAACTGTTACAAAACATTAATAGGGGTGAACTATCATGAATTGGGTCAGAATCGCATTTGGGTAGTTACCACAAAAACCGCATATAAATTCAGCATTTACCACAATACTACAGAAGATTCGTGTAACTTATTATACCTAAATGAGTTCCCAATGACAAATATACATAATAATATGTATTATTTTTATTGTTACAGATTTTTATTATTTATTTAAGGTTACTACCTCATCGTATCTTTATTACAAGCTCTGCCATGCGGCTTTACCCTCATTGCTCCGCTCTGAGATTCCGCTCCGCTCTTGGATTAACATATGCCTAGAATATGTTAATCCAAGATTACCTATCTATAAGCGGTATTATATAGGCTATAACCTATAATATGTTAATCCAAGTTTCACTCTATGTATGTGACAAATTTCATGAAAATCGGTTCAGCCGTTTTTGTGTAAAAGAGTAACAAACATACTTAACTTTCGCATTTTTAATATTAGTATAATGACAAGCCGCTTGATTCGGTTTCTCACGGGTCGGCTCGGTATAAGAAATAGCTTTAAAAGTAGTACTAATTAAATTCTTTAAATATAAAGTCATGCTTATTTCATCACATTTTTCTTTTGCGGTACACAGAGAAAGTATTATTAGATAGAATATATTATTATGTCTATCTAATTATGTAAAACATCTATTTCAGGAAAGAAGCTTTCTCATTGATTGTGTAGGTATTGGTGAAAACATAGAGATTACCTATTACAAACAAATTATAATACAGATAATTAGAATCGTTTAATAAATAAATTTATCATTCAGTAATTAAAGCTTTTAGTTTCTTTATAAAAGGGATGCTTTTATCTCAAACAGAATCGAGATTTTACATAACAGAAATTGATCATAAGCCTATAATTATAATATTTTAAATACTTGCTATTAATATTATAATACTATAATATTCATCTTTTATAGTATGTGATATTTATAATTATCTATACCTACTTTACTATAAATAATGTTGAGTTTGTTTGTTTGAACGCGCTAATATCAGGAACTATTGGTCTGATTTAAAAAATTATTTCGATGTTAGATTGCCCATTTATCGAGGAAGGCTATAGGCTATATAATATCATCACTCTAAGACCAACAGGAGTGAAGCCGCGCGGGTAAAACCGCGGAGCACTGCTTGTCTTATATTATCAGCAAGCTTGGCTTCCTACATAGTGTCTGTGAAAGTTTAATTAAGTTTATATACAGAAAAAGAAATTAAATTACATCAACAAGTTTTTTATACGTTAAAATATCTATAGTGGGTGTCACTGTTTGATTCAGGATGACAAAAAAGATTTTATTTTTAGCACCTCTTCTAATTTCGTCTCAATACGGTATTTTCCGTCTTTATTTAGGCAGATCATTTTTCAATGAACCGTTAAGGACAGTACTTAATTATTGAAAAACTTTTAATTAAAATTGAGACAAAAGTAATTTGATAAACATAAATCTATTATTTTTAGCTTTAATCGTTGCTAAAATGAAGACTGTTACATAATATAAAAATACATGAGTGTTTAGGATCTTAAAAACTACAAAACCAATCAATCAATATCATAAATCATAACATACTATATTGTAATTATTTACCAGAGTTACGGCGAGCAACTTAAGAAAGTAGGTACATAATACATATAATGTTGTCTATAGATACATTAATATTTTTCAACATACGAAAACAGCCTACACACATCCCTACTTCGATTAAAAATTGAGCAATTCATAACCAAATATATATCGAACCGAATCACTACCACAATTCTCTATATCGCATTTATTAATAAAAGCCACAGATATTCATGGATTTCACTGTCAGAACTCATGTAATAATCTAATATATATTATAAAGGCGAAAGTTTGTAAGGATGTATGGATGTATGGATGTATGGATGTTTGTTACTCTTTCACGTAAAAACTACTGAAACGATTACAATGAAATTTAGCACACATGTAGAGGGTAACTTGGATTAACACATAGGATAGTTTTTATCCCGGAACTCCCACGGGAACGGGAACTATGCGGGTTTTCCTTTGCAAACGCGGGCGAAGCCGCGGGCGGAAATCTAGTTTAATATATACGACCCTTCGTAAATTATACAAACGCACACGACGCGACGGTTTACATGGTCATTAAATTTTAAAACATGTGTCATGTACGTTTAGTCAAGCAAATACGTATTCGTAGTTATTAAATATGTAACTCGATATTTGTTAATACGTTTCTAGCGTGTATTCGTTCCTGAAACAGACACATTGAAATAATGAAGTCCTCACACAAACTATGTATTAAAAAGTTTTCGTGTAACAGTTTAGATTTACAAGTAGTATTGATTATTTTTAACACATACTACAATTATAACTTGTTAGCTTTCCGTCCGTGGCTTCGCCCGCTTTGTTTAAAACGTAATAAATTATATACTAAAACCTTTCTCTTGAATCACTCTATCTATTAAAAAAACCACATTAAAATCCTTAGCGTACCTAGTTTTTAAAGATTTTAGCATATTTAAGCATACACAGGGACATAGTGACAGAGAAAGCTACTTTGTTTTATAATTTATACTATGTATTGATACAAGTTTTTAGTTCTACGTTATACTTGAATCTATTTCTCGACTTAACCCTTGTTGTAACTTGTAACATACAAAATTCAATTCAGTTCATTATTACCTTTAACTGCAAGGTAATGTTAATTAAAATAACCCATTAAGAATAATGCGACCTGTGGTGAAGGCGTAATTATGGCTATAGATGCCATTACATGTATGTCTGTATGTATGTATAGATATACTGCTGCGATGTTAATGGCTACCCGGGGACTGTAAGGATGTTGTTGTATTTTCCTATATAATATAGGAATAATGCTTATTTATCTGCTAGCTTTCCGCCCACGGCTTCGTTTTGACGAATACTTAGAAATTATATTCTATAACATTCTTCATGAAACACTCTATCAATAAAAAAACCGCATCAAAATATTATGCAATTAAAAAGAGAATTTACATATCCTCATGTATGGATTGATGTCATCTACTATATAAAAATAAGTCGGGTTTTCCTTCTTGATGCTATAACTCCAGAACGCACGAACCGATTTCCACGGTTTTGCATTCGTTGGAAAGGTCTCGGGCTCCGTGAGGTTTATAGCAAAGAAAAGGTGTCTCTGGTGGCGAAACGGAGTTCGCCGGGTTTGCTAGTAAAGTCATAAATTTTATTATGTACAAAAATTGTAACAATGTTAAATAGTTTTTACCAATTACATATGTAATTAAAATCCAAATGGTAACAGCTCTATACGTTCATACTCTATAATCTACAGTCTACACTAATATTAAAAAGAGAAAAGATTTGATTGTTTGAAATTAACGGGATCCGAAACTACTGCACCGATTTAAATCTACATTATCCCTGATGATATAATTTAGTATATTTGTTTAGCTTAACAAAGCGGGCGGAGTCGCGTGCGGGAAGCTAGTAATAAATAATAATAATATAGTATAGTAACGCAAAAGAAAGTAAATATCATACATGTCACACACATAATACTTAATACGATCCTCTTAAATTACTTCAAGGGCCGTCCTAGAATTTAGATCAGCGTTAACCAAGAACCTTTCTCGCTATACTAAAATATATCTTGAAAACTTTTCTATTGTATTGTTATTTCAATATTTCCATATCAAAAAGGGGATTGGGATACATTGAAAAACCGTGAATTTGACTCACAATAATCAGTCTTTCATCTTGGAGCGCGATCTGAATTGCCTTTCTAGATATGATTGCTTTTATCGATATTATTTTTAAATGTTTCATCGATCTAATTTATGGAATAAGAAGCAATATTGTTAAAAATTATAAAATG
Organism: Colias eurytheme; assembly: GCA_907164685.1. Taxonomy (NCBI): domain Eukaryota; kingdom Metazoa; phylum Arthropoda; class Insecta; order Lepidoptera; family Pieridae; genus Colias; species Colias eurytheme. The sequence goes on along the minus strand of CAJQZN010009171.1, from coordinate 422 downwards.
ATAAACTGAACTTATTCCATAAAAGTCCTTTAGAAAGCTGATGTACATATACATCAACTACATACGTAAATATAATCTATACTTAATATTATAAAGCTGAATAGCTTGTGTGTTTGTTTGAACGCGCTAATCTCAGGGACTACTTGTCCGATTTGAAATTTTATTTCGGTGTTAGATATCCCATTCATCGAGGAAGGCTATAGGAGTATAGGCTATACATCATCACGCTCAGACTAAAAGGAACGGAGCCACGCGGGTGAAACCGCGGAGCGCAGCTAGTATGGATTATATTTTTAGAAATTGATTTCCAACGGTTATCCCATAACGGTTGTTAAGATAAAATCGATAGGACAAGTACATGTATAATATCATTTCATATACAGGGTGTCCCAAAAAGTAGTGATATACTGAAGCTGGGAGGT
>CAJQZN010009147.1:0-13351 GCA_907164685.1 Colias eurytheme | reverse complement strand
AGGAAGGTATAGCCACATAACAACTACTCTGTTATGATTCTCTCACATGTATAATATAAACAAGAGCAAGGACCTTATAATTTTCTTTATAATAAGGTCAAAGGACAATAATATAATATTCAACACAACATCAAAATAACAAGATAAGTACTATAGATATAAGTATGATATGATGTTAAGAAATACCTTAGTCCTTATGAGCATTTATGTTTATAATTTCACGGACTTATTTTCAAATCTGGATAAAAAAATAAACGATTGAATTTGGAAATACACCCTTAAAAATACAACCGAATTGTATTCCCAATTATTGATATTATCCCAAGGAATCAAATAAAACACAACACATATGACAAAAGCACGCTTCACACTTTAATAAATAAACAATTTTAACCTACAAAGCATACATAGTTTTTGATCCAAATCAAATATTTAGTGGGATAAAGTCGGTCAGTTATCAGGCATGGTTGCTGGCGGCCCGGAGACTCGCTACCAGATCGTCTACATTCACGTTTGAAGGTACAGGTGAAGCAAGTTCAGCATACCTCCCAGTGTAGTCAACGAATCCTGCTGGCTGGTCTCCCTGTTATCAATAATATTCGTTAACACATTAGCTTCAATATAGAATCACAATAGAATGCTTATAACTACGAGTATCTCTATACATCATCAATATGGAATGACTATCTGTCTCAAAAGTAGTGTAGGTATGTCACGCACTAGCCTCCTTAATATCTTAATAGATAGATAAAAAAAATATATCTTTAGATCGCTCTATTTCGACGAGAAGGAAAGACAAACTAATACACATAGGTACGTATTTATTATAATACTAGCTTTCCGGTCGTGGCTTCGCCCGCTTTGTCTAAAACATAATAAATTATATACTAAAACCTTCCTCTTGAATAACTCTATCTATTACAAAAAAACGCATCTAAATCCGTTGCGTAGTTTTAAAGATTCAAGCATACATAGAGACATTGGGACATAGGGACAGAAAAAGCGACTTTGTTTTATACTATGTAGTGATTAATAAAAAGGCTGTGTTCAGACAATGAAAGACAATGCGGTACCTAGATGTAAATTGTCGTTGAAATTTTGATTCGTGGACATGTCGATTGATCTTTCATATTCGTACGGAAAATAATATTTCTTTGTAATCTTTGTAAATATAATATCTACTAATTATCATCAAATCAAACAATAAATTTGGTTCATTACCTATTCAACAAAGGTTGTTTTCAATATTTGGTTTACAAATAGACCAAATTTTCCGGTTATTATTAAATTGTATTTGAAAAATGAAAAGTAAAATATAATTACAAAGAAAACGTCAGAGAAATTTCTTGGTAGGTACATAGTTTAATTTATAATAGGAACTGCCTGCCTTGACGCGTAGTTATGATTTTAATTAAACTTCGCCGAGATATTTGCTAGAAGTTTGAACAGGTATTTTTATTATTATTTCCTACTAGTGGTCCGCCCCGGCTTCGCCCGTGGTACATATTTCGCAATAAAAGGTAGCCTATGTCCTTTCTCGGGTATCAAAATATCTCCATACCAAATTTCATGCAAATTGGTTCAGTAGTTTAAGCGTGATTGAGTAACAGACAGACAGACAGAGTTACTTTCGCATTTATAATATTAGCATGGATTATTGTTTTCCTCGTCTCAAAACATGAATATCTTGGTATGTTGTTTATTATTATAATGAAGTTAAGGGAATCACGTAAATTATTTTGAGGGACTGCAAACATGGGGAAAAAAATTAAGGATTTCAAAAAAACCTATACAGTTATTGTTATTGAATCAAAAACTTCTAAAAAGGAACAAGGATTTGAGTTATTAATATAAAACGTTATTAGACACAATAAACTTTTTAGTTTTTAGTTCTTTGAAACGTTACCTACTTCAAATTTTTTCTCTTCACCAATTTATGACAGGTGATAATAAATAGAAAATCACTACAAAGTAACTATTTACATATAAGAAACTTTAGTTAACTTATAACTCGAAAATGCTATAACGGGTTTGAATGCTATATTTTTTTGTGAAAAAAAGTAAAAACATACGAAAATTGTCTACCCGACCGGAGCTGAGTCGAACAACTATTTTTAAAGGATTTTCATACAGTTCCTGTATTCCTAATAATAAAAATAATTAAATAAAAACCCTTACCAAAGCAGGGATCAGCAATGCAAGAACAGCACACAACAACACAAGCCACTTCATTTTGCTGCTGCTGTTAACAAGATGTCTGCCCATTTATATGGACCGTTTGATAGCCGTAACCACTGATTAAAGTTTACGCGTATTTGTGGTTATTAAATTGGGTTCAATTGATTTACGTTTGTGAGTTAAAATATTTAAATTTATTAGATTTTCCAAGAATTAGGTTCTTGTAACCAACAGTGACAGTTTGGCCAAAAATAAAACCGTAGAACCTCTAACATTTCCGTTGTTGCTTTTCCTTCGCATCTTCGCACGTTTTATCTCAAACTTATAAAACCTTCCTCTTGAATCACTCTATCTATAAAAAAAAACGCAATCTGTTGCGTTATATTAAAGATCTAAACATACACAGACAGCGGAAAGCCACTACTTTATATTATGTAGTACTTAGTGATGATACATAATATTCAAAAAATTTTTGCATGGAAATTTTAAAACTTAATTTTTATCAAAACGTATTAATAAATTTAACATTAACTATTAAACTGAATAATATAGTAAAGAAATATTTATTTCGATCAGATTCAAGTAAAATAAACTCTATCGAACAAACAGATTGAGCTGGGCAGAGCTAGTAGATTAAATAAGGGTTTCAATAAATAAATAATACATGTATTTTAAACCTTTTATTAAATAAGCCAATAAGTTTCCAATACATAAACAACAATTTCAACAATTGTTGATATAGCCAACACCACGCTTGCAACGACACGACTGTACGACTTCACTTGCGACGTCGTGTCGTATACGTCACGTCGCTGTCTGATTGGAAATATTGCACGGAGAGGACCATCCTGAAATAAGGGTATATAATATGATTGTATTTACGATAATATGTTTTAATAAGCATGTTAATAATTGTTAACATAATATGTTTTAATAATTGTTCATTTTTTGACATATAATATCCGAAAGAAATCGGTTAGTAAATCTATAATAATAAAGCTGAAGAGCTTATTCGTTTGTTTGAATGCGCTAATCTCAGGAAGTCCTAGTCCGATTTGAAAAATTATTTCGGTGTTAGATAGCATTTAGCGAGGAAGGCTATTATATAGGCTATCGATAGTGTTCAAAATGAGTAACATTTATAAAATTTCCTTACCTTTACTCATTTAATTATTATTAAAATACTTACTTTATCTGGAACGAATTCTGGATTTAATTCTTGTGGCATTAGCGCTGATTGCAAATCTGCTTCATTCTGAATTTTCTAAAATTAGATTACGAAAATTATGATGTTATTATAAGTTATTTTGACCATGTGGAAGGTTTTTATCGGTATTCTATTCATTAGATAATTGTTCAGTCATGATTTAGCTTTTGACCTCAAAAGTAAGTAGTTACATGGTAAGTACCTACTCACAAAAAATGATGTCTTTTGTTTTTATAAAACTTTATTATTATTAATTGCTTACATCATTATGTGCGTCCACAAAAAATAAAGAAGTTATTAAAATCAATAGTTTCATCATTCTTTCAACTTCAAAAAATATTTTATGTTCTGAATTTATTCCCCAACCTCAATTTATCGAAAATATTAAACATTTTATAGGTTATATAAAATAAATCATTTGTAAACATGAATTGGTTTTGTATTGTGTTTTTGGTATCCAGTTTTTCTTTTATTTCCACACAATATAAGGTATGTTTTATAAAGATTTATAAATAAATAAAAATAGTTTTTGATTGTGTACTGTATTTACAGTATTTGTAAACATGGTAATAGAAAGCTTTTAAAATCATATTGAAAAGAATACAGTAGGAAACAAATCAGTACTGAATCATTTTTTTACTGTAATGCATTTTATTCTTGAATATTAATATTTATAACATGTCGCGAAGAAATAACACTTTCCTTTTTCTCAGCTATACAGATTGATTAAAATTGATAAAATTAAACAAAAGTAAAAATAAAGTTAAATTTAAATAACCAAAGGAATAGGATTTTCCTTTATTAGAAAATGAAATTATCCTGTTTGAAAATGAGACTTTTTTTTTAATATGTTACGTGTAATGCATTACTTATTTGCATATTAATTTATTATCTTATACAAACATTCACGTCTCACATACAGAAAATGAAAACATGTATCAACATATATAATTATAACCCTATGTAATTTTTCATGAATTTATTTTGATGCAGTTTCCAAAAAGCAGTAGACGACGACGTGACGCTGTAGGCTCTCTTGATATTGTTACGAATAATGTTCAACCAATCCACGCTGATGTTAAGAATGAGGGATTTTCCGAAAAGGTATGCTTTTATTATTAACTTGTTTAATTTATTAATTTTGCTTTACCCAACTTCGCTTGTTGAACATTATAGCCTATATAAAATCGGTTCGAAATCGGTCTCGTAGTTCCTGAGATCAGCGCGTTCAAAAGAACTCTTCAGTTTCATATTATAATAATTACTTATAGGTAAGAAAAGTGAATCAATTTAGATATATAATAAATAATTTGTTGTAAGTATTTACACAGTATTTGTATGTTTGTCATATTATTACTATTGCAGCCATGCCCAAAATCACAAATAAATGCCATGCCATCTAAAATAGAACCCGGAGTAGTTTTTCAGGTAGGGAAAAATATTGATACCTATTGAAGTAAAAGGGCTGTTGATAGTTTCTTTGAAATTTATTAAAGATACATTTTGTCCAAGAAAAATAATCTCGTCATTATTTTACGAAACTGCATTTAAATCAGTTCATTCGTTACAGACATATCTACACATTTTTAAGTTACATACCCGAAAAACGAACTACAGACTCATTGATTATTTTTACCTGGCCTTTACATTGATTAAGTTGTTCTTTATGATTCTGTTATGATACTGTTCTTCTGTTTTATTCCAAATAAAGATTTAAAATTAAATAATGTAGTTCTATAATAACACATACACAATAAAATACCAAATCCTTTATCTTCCCTATACTACAAACTACTTAATACATTTAAATACTACATTTTCCAGGTACTGCCACCAAGAGAAACATACTACCAATCACTTCGTAAATCCTTTCCCCTGACCACTACCCTGGATCTTGTAAGAGCAATCAGTCGATTATTTACCTTCATAGTACTAGGCACAAGCGCAGCCATCGAATTGTATCCAGTACTTCAGAGCTTGTATGAGACTGTGTATGATTTAATTAATTATAATAAATTTTGATTGAAAATCGATATTTTATTTAAGATTAATCTGACCTGTGAAAAAATAGTTCCTATATATTTTTATTATTTTAAAAATAATTAGGACTGTAATTATAGACATGGATTTAGTTATTTAAAAAAAACCGTAAGTATCTTTCGCAAGCAATATGATACATAAGCATTCCAATATTGTTCAAAATTTATTCGTTGCTTTAATATGGGACGGTATCGTTTCGCACAAAAAACTTATAGAAAAGAATGATACATTTTTAAAGAATAGAAAAACTCGACCACGATGGGGATGAACTCGCATCTTTTTGCCAAACCAGTGCAACGCCTGTAAAATATTAGAAAATAATCCTGTAATGTTTGATAAATTCATATTAATAACCGTCGAAAGACTAAAGTTGCAAGAAACCTTACTATCGATATAAATGTTATTCTAACTAATGCAAGATTTAGTCTTATATGTTCTGCTGATATGAGTTCTATGTATAAAAACAACGAGACCGTTGCAGATCAATTTTGATTAAAATCACTTGTTTTATAAACATAAAGTTATAACGTTGTACAGTTTTAGGTTCTTTCTAGAATGTGCACGTCTAAATTAGCTTAATGGAGTACTTTAAATATGGATTTATCAAAATTGTTGTTGTGTGTAATGTTGCTCCTTCTGTGTCAAAATTGTGCAGGTGAAAAGGTAAGTTATCAAGTTTAATTAAGTCATAAAAAATAATAAGTAAACTAAATCATTTATTCAGTTTTTCAGATATGATCCAAGATATGATAAGAGATCTAAATTCATTAAAAAACCACACCTACGTTCGACACGTTCGACCACACATAGTCATATAATTGAAGAAATCGATAAATCAAAAGAAGAAATCGAACCAATAAGAATAACAACTATAAAACCTAAAACGATACCATCAAATGTAGATAACACTAAAATTAATATTAATTTAACGCCAACGTCTAAAGCAGAGAATAATGTACAAAATAAAAGGAACCTGAATAAAACTTTGGCTACGATTTCAAGGAAACCTGAAAAAATTATACTATCAAAACTAATTGATAAAGACAAGACAGCTGTAAAGCCAGAATTTATTCCAATAGACTTATTTTTACCAAATCCAGTAAAAGAATTAAAAGCTGGAGTAGAAAAAGCAAATAAAAAGGTCATAGACAAAGATATCGAGAAGATACCTAAAATTGAACATGAAAGTAACAGTGAAAAATTGAACATTGCGCCAACGATGCAAAAGACAAGTGAAATAAAACCGAATACTGCTAAAAGTGATAGGAAAAAGCCTTCAAGTAAAAAATCTCAAATTAAACCTAAAGACAAAATCACTGGCACTATAATAGAAGATGAAGTTATTGAAGATGATCTAGACAAAAGTCTAGGCGATCAATGTGTTGATAAAATATTAAACTTGTTTCCCAAAACAAATCAACCAAGTGTTGAATCAAAAGACACACATCAATTAAAAACACCCACCACGAAAAAGCCCGCACAAAAAATTATAAAAACAGAAGACAGAATGGCGCCTCAAAATGAAATAAACGAAGAAGAATTTAAAACAAATATTGACCCAGAACCAACTATACATAATGAAAGACCTCAAGAAATTAATGATGAAATAAAAACAAATATTGATCCAGAAAGAACTATAGATACTAAAACACCCCAAGAAAAAAATACATATAACTATACTACAACAAGTAATGAAACTTTGAAAGAACAAATCGATACACAATCAACTAAAATAGAAATAATGATTAATCACCTTCCTGCTAACGCAAACAGTAAGTTAAAGACGTTAATTTACTTAAATACTTTTATTGACAAGTCCAATATAGGTATTTAGTAGAGTAGTGTGTTTTTTTCTAAAAGCAATGACCTTTGGAATGATCAAGCTAATTCGTCTTATTCATCACTTTGTTAGTCATTTAGTCTAAGTTATTAGCTGTTTATTTTATTTTATTATATTTAAAATATACTGCATCGATTTCAATTTAGTTTTATGCTGGATCATTTCAAATGGAGCTTGGCTCTTAATTATAATATTATTATTACTGTCCACATTCTTCTTAGAACTTTCTGTGTTAAAATTTTTAGTAGCTACAAACCAGTTTTTGATTCTTTCCTAGCAAATTATTCCTATACAAAAAGAAGCCAAATTCATAAAAAAACGTTCACTCGTAATCTTTATTCTACAAGACTCTTTCTTTCAGATCCCGTCTCAAGCATTGTAATCCACAACAACACTTATCAAGAGATAACAGAGCCTGCTTGGTACAGATACCCTTACTATTATAGATATCCGAAAGTTAGTTCAGCATACAATTACTATTCACCATACTACCAATACAGCCAATGTTCACCAAACCCTGGACAATACAAAGCAATTACCTACGATAATTGGCCAAGATATTACGGATATCATAATCTTGATAAGAGAACTTCTAAAACTTGGCACAATTTGGATGTCAGTATTAATAATATTAGAAGTGAAAGGATTCGTGACGGTGCCGATTGCTATGGTTATGGTACGCGGTTATAATTGATTTTAAACAGAAAGGTGGAATAGGTTATATTAAATTATTTTTAACAGTTGGATTGTTTAATTTATGAAGTTAATATATTATATTAATCTGGTAACGTATTAAGGGCTTTGGGACTATATTTTTTATTGTGATATGAAACCTTGTTGGCCATGTTAATATGTCCTTTTCATCAACTTTGTACATACTAATTCATTTAACAGGAATATGCAGTGAAATAATTTTAAAACATGCTGCAAAATGACATTCTTATAGCCAGATAATATCTCATAAGTCAGATTTTTAGGTTGCTCTACACATCAGCCATTTATGTCAACTGAAATAATTCCCCACTACGTTTACGTAAACGTTCCTCACCCACACATCAAGAATAATCGCTACAACTAACATTAACATTATATACCAAACCTGTCATAGCTGGAACAAAATAATTTCATTTCACATGGACAATGGGACCGTAATCCACATCGACCCTATAAATCCCTGACGGTGAAATGACGGAGTTATTATCCCTAATTTGTGACGTTGACAAAGGTTCGAACAAACAGGGCTCAATGTTTGTGGCCGTTTTGAAGTGAATATCGATCCGTGATTATGATATAAAAGGTCGGATCGGTGTACTTTCAATATTATGATGATCGTGCATTTTCGTTAAAATAATTACTACGTGGCTTTGCTAACTTGAAAATTCTGCTTTTGGTAACTGAAGAGTTACCTAATGAGCAAGTCCTGCAAGCGATTTTTCTTCACTTATATCTAAGATTAAGATAGGACTGATGAGTTTGATTGAATACAATAGTGTTCTTCTTCTCTTCTTATCTTGCATTAAAACTCCATTTAAATAACAAAGTCTTTAATATCACTATAAAATATAATATCATGACCTTTGCACCTTTAAAAATAGCGTGCAATAATGCAAGAAAAGCATACAACGTTGAAATGTCACCAGTAAAGTGTGCTGTAAATCGGTGCATCACTATTTCATTCCATTATGGTATTCCAACACTATATCGCGCTATAATATAGATGAATTTTAAGTTTTATAGCATTCAAATGATTTATGAATATTTATCTATTCTATAGGAATTTAACATAATTAATACCTTTTTGAACTAAACAGATTTAAGACACCTCGGAGAGGTAATGCTCTATCTTTTTATTTATTTTTATACAATATGTATCATAATAAATTAATAACTATTCACTGAAACATTTTTTATAGTTAATAAAATTAAAAAAAATTTATTTAATAATACTAATGCTTACTTCATGAATAGGAGCAAGTTCACTAATATGTCGTGGTAATTTTCACTTAAAATTAGATCCATGCGAATGAATTCGACAAAAGCCTACCAAGTAATAAATGTGATATATGTATAATAGCTTTCCCGTATGAGATTTCAATAGTCTAAGTGAACACGGCTAGTAATTTATTGGTTAATCGTTTTTCATTCCAATGGATGCCTTTAATTTAAATGTCTGACGCTTGCTTCCAATTTAATATAACTGACTTAATTTGTGTGTTTATGTGTTGGCTGTTGGATGATATTTATCTGAAATAAATAATAACCTCACCAAGGATAGCAATGTTGCTGAACAAGTCTATGTGTGTTTAGCCAGATCTTTAAAAATGCTCAACAAATTTTGATGGTTTTTTTAAGAGATAGAGTTATTCTCTCTTTATTAGCAAAACGAAGTATAAATTATTACTTTCATTCTTTCTAATAGTCATAGTTACATAGTAACGATTTCCTAATCTCTGGTTATATTATAGTAGTAACAGTTAAAAATAATTTGGAAAATCCAAAAGTGCACGCCTCATAATTTTTTTTTAATAAATATTTATTAATTATTATTTTTGTTTATTTAATAACAATTAAACCACATCGAATCAGACCCTGAAAAATGAAAGGGTTCTATTCCTGAGCATACTCAAGCGTAAGAGAAAAAAAAAGACTCGATTAGTAAAGTATTTCGGTCGCTATCGTGTTAACAAGAAAAAGGATCCGCACATACAGACACACGGACGTCCAAGACAGAACTTTTTTAAACTGTTTTTTAACTAGTTTAAATAACAAAAATGACATCAAAAATATCATGAACGTTAAAAATAGTGTTTTTTCTTAATATGTGTGTGTATGTATTATCTTACAAGTGCAATGTATGATACATAAAGACATTTTAAGTTTGAAAAATCAGATGTTTTGCTCGAAGTGACAGTAGTACCCACCTCAACGCTTCGCTTATGAGGCGTGCAAAAAATAGTTTTAACTTATCTTAGCTTTCAGTGGATATATTCCTAGGTCGTTACGATTGATCGTGTAAATGTTTACCGTTTCGCTTTACAGTTGAGCAATACTGAAATAGAAATGGAGTGCCCTTTGCTAGTAATGTGATGAAAATCTTTGGAAATGTGCAAAGGATTTAAAACAGATGTTAATGCTATAATACATATTTATTATTAGAAGGATGTATTGATACATAAGTTTTTGGTATTTACGTTGTAGAATTTACTGTGTGAATTGTGATGATTTATTGTTGTACATGTTTATCTATAACTTATGTCGTAACATTGGGTTATCCTTTTTTGAATAATAACTTTTACTGGTTTTGCCCGGTACTTCGTTTGTGGTAGAAGGTTCAGAAAATAAGGAAAATAATAACTGATTTCAAGTCTTAATTACCTACGTTATTTGTAATCTTGCAAAATTCTTGTAAACACAGTTTATATAGATTACCACTGTTATTACAATAAACACAATAAAATAAAGGTAATGAAATGTATAATATTCATAATTTTAATATTCATAATTTAATTATTCTAATAGGGCGCAGAATGCCCCGCAAGAGGCCATGGGTCGCTATTTCTATAAATGTTATGATCATGTTTCTATGCAGTAACAATAATCCTATCCTACTAAAATTATAAATGCGAAAATTTGAGAGAATGTGTGTGTGTGTTTGTTACTCTTTCACGCAAATCCTACTGAATCGATTACAATGAAATTTAGGACACATATAGAGGGTAACTTGGATTAACATTTAACACATAGGATAGGTTTTATCCCGGAAATCGTAGTAAACTATAAGGATGAAAATAAAAATGCAACAACGTATTGGCGAATATTAAATATTTAATTTAATAAACCATTATTATTCGGCAATTTACAGAAATATAATGCGTGGCGGTTATGGCAACAGATTATTGAATTAATAATTAATATCTGAAAATATTCTGCAAACAATATTATATAAGAATTTAAATAATTATAAGCTTCCTAGACTAGACTTAATCTTAACAACTATTTAATAAATAAAACGTTAACAATGCAATTATATTAAAATATCAACAAATATTAATAATTATTGGAATGTTAAAAAATTTGAATTGATTTACAGGAATTAATGTCCAGAATATAGATATAGAAAAATGGGATAGATTTATTATGCTTTACAATATTATTAATAATGTTTTTTTTTCTACATAGTATAAGAAGTAATACGTCAATTCACATATTTGGTGTTGTCTTTTATGATATTTTTTTATCTGTTTTAAGTTTTGTCTCTTTTATTCATGTATGATTTTGCCGTAAGAAAGAATGAGACAACACGATAAGTTATTAAGTTTATGGAAAAGGATAGACTAAATGTAGAAGTTATACACTATATTATTTATAATATACATTGTATAATAGTGAATTGACGTGTCATTAAATATACTGGTTAAAATTACTTGTCTTTTGTACGTATTAAAGAATCGATTTTATCAAAAATTATACTATCTCTCAATCTCAAATTATTTCGTAAAAAAAATCAAAGACCTCAAAAGAAATGCATAGGACATTGCAAAAACAAAACTTACTGGAAATAACATTAAATTTAAAATAACAGTTTCAATTTTCTACCCAATTCCCTACCATCAAAACTAACTTTTATCATTAGTCTATGCTTTTATTAAGATAAAACTGCCAGTCACTCCTGTCTCGTTTATCGGAAACCTAGACCAATATTCAGATACCTATTCTGTTGAAAATGTAGTATAACTAGCGGCATATTTCTTGAACGCTGCGTCGAACCTACGCAGAACCTACTACCTACGCATAATAAGGTCTGAGTACTATTACTCAGACAAGGGACTTTACTGCTATGGCACCCCTCATACAATTACTATTTGTATGAGGGGTGCCATAGTAGTAAAGTCCCGTGTCCCCTAGTGGGGTAAGGGGCAGATGCATTACGCATACATCTGTTTCACTGATCGATTTTATTTAGGGACAAGTAGGTCAGGCTTCTGCGACCTGCCAGACCGAGACATTTTTTTTCTTAGTCTCCACCGGGAATCGAACCCAAGAACCGAGAGGTTCTACACTCACGCGTCAACCACTGAACGGAAAGAAGGAGGCCTAGGCGGCGCGATAATACCAAGTGCAGAAATCCCCTCCACATATTATTGAGTCAGTTATGTGCCTATTATATTTAGCTGAATATTGATTTTAAGTTAAACCTCTAACTGGCAAAGAGGACTGCTATTTATACCCTGTAGTTTAAGCCAAACCATAGATATGAGTGACTTAATATGAATATTACATTCACCGTACAGTACTAAATCAGAAAAATTATAGATACCAGAAATAAATTATATAAATCGAAACAATAGGACTTTAAATGAATTGATTAAAATATAGTTTAACAATTGAAACAAAATTAAATCAAAACAATCAACAACAAAGTAAACAACCAAATACGAAATAATTAATATAAGTACCTAAATAATTCATGTTACAATTAAAATAAAATGGTAGCACATTTGAATGCTCTTAATATAATCCTGACAAAAATACAATACCTATAGGTATGTAAAAATAAACCTAAAATGAAGATAGTACTGTCCTGTTTCGACCAAATTCAAAAGAGCATTTAACGCTCTAAATACACCAAAAACAACAAGAAAACTAAATAAAGATAAACATTCAAATCTTCATGATCCTCAGTATTACGTACAAAAGACAAGTTTGGGGGTAGTTAAATTAGTTGGTAGTGTCCTTGCGCACTTTGTGGCCGCGGAAAGATGCTTGGATCTTGGTGGCGGCTTTGTTCAGCTCCGGGTCAGTAAGGTCGATGTTTTCTACGTCCTCCTGTGAAAAAAATTATAGTTCAGATTAGTATTATTGTGGAAGTTGATTTGTTTTGTTAGATATGGAAGTTTTAGATATTTTTTGGTTTTAATCTGTCATAAAATTATGCATAATATACTCAAGAATATAGGTATAGAAAAATATTATTTCACGAAATAATTGATCATTTAGAAGTCTACCAAAGTAAGCACGCATAGCACACAGTACCTAATATATAACCTTTCAAAAAGTAAAAAGTTGGTGACACAATTATTATTTCA
>CAJQZN010009111.1:0-10583 GCA_907164685.1 Colias eurytheme | reverse complement strand
TTGTGTTTGTGTTTGTGTTTGTGTTCGTGTTCGGTGTTCGGTGTTCGGTGTTCGGTGTTCGGTGTTCGGTGTTCGGTGTTCGCTATTCGCTGTTCGCTGTTCGCTGTTCGCTATTCGCTGTTCGCTGTTCGCTGTTCGCTGTTCGCTGTTCGCTGTTCGCTGTTCGCTGTTCGCTGTTCACTGTTCGCTGTTCACTGTTCGCTGTTCTATATCTACTTGAATTTGAATTTTTAAATGACAATGATACCTTAGAGGCTTTAGTTTTTTTACTTTCTTTTATTTCGTAGCATAAATGCAAAAATGTGATGACAGTTGTGAAAATAATATAAAACATTAAAACAAAAGTTACTGAACAAATTAAAGCAAAAGTTACTGAACAATTTCCTGATGAATTTTTTTTGTATCGACGATCTCGTTATCTGTTAACAAACAGACTGAAATATACAAAATTGATTTATATCGATATCGATGTTTTATTTTACAGTGTTTCCCATCGCTATTACTGTAAACATGCCGTATCAACGCAGTGCGGGATGGCAAATAATTTTTCACAAAATCAGGGGTTTACATTTTCCCTCATAATATCTTTTAAACTATTGGGTCAAACTAAAAGCTATTTATGCGGTATATACTAGACTATATATACTATTATCTGAAAAAAAAAATTTTTGTCTTAAAATTTCATGAAATTATTAACCTTCAAAGTCAGAAGGTGCGATGTGATAAAAATGGCTCATGACGCACAGTGGTGAACTTGCCGATGTGAAGTATGGAAGACATGCCGCAACAACGGTAAGTTTGGCATTTTAGGTGCCGCAGTGAACGTGTTAACTGCTACACCATTTTAAAGATTTTTTTAAATCACTAGCTGTGAAGCAGAACGCTCCTTCTCCAAGATGTCATATGTAGAAAATAAATATAGGACAACAATCGATGATCGGCTAAATAATTTATCACTTCTTTCCATAAATTGTGATCTAACAAAAGACTTGCAATGTGATGACCAAATAAAAGAATTTGCAGCACAAAAATGCAGAAAGGTTGATTTCTAAATTACTTAGCTAAATTATTATTTAAATAACATAACTGTCTCATACATAATCTGTCAGATTCTTTTACTAATTTATTATCAACTAGCTGTCCCGGCGAACTTTGTACCGCCCTGTCAATGAATGTTGTGTTACCTTTTAGCTGAACTAATTTAGGCTTTGATGAACGTAATACAATGATACAAAATAAATATTTATATGGATTGATATGTAATAGTATTTTAATTTATTACTTCAAACACGTCTCAGAGAAAAATGATTGAATTTCAATAAGCTGTGCAGCATGGATTAACTCTTTTCATTCTTTAACTATTATCGACCACGCCATCGTTTCGTTTCACTTTAGTTGTGATAATAATTCTACCATTATCATTAGGCGATCGACGCTGATGCAGTGGGTAACCATCGTTGCTTGTGATGGTCTTTGCCATCAATTTTCGTGGATACCTTTTGGTACACTCGCTGTCAACCATGCATGGTGTTTTTTGGTTGATGGTTTCACACGGTCCATGAATCATATTCGTGATAAAAACGTCATGTCGGTCTGGATCGGTTTTAGGATTAGCAATCCCCGCACACTCATATATTTTATTCTTTCGACTAACCAAATTAAAATGTGTGCATGCTGCAAGCCAGATTTTCGTCATTCGATTGAATACATCCATCATTGAATAATCCCAAAGATGTGTTCCTTAAATGTAACTCATCAGTGATCGGATTTTTTTCTTGAAAACACGTGTGTTGATGACGTGCCGATCACTTGATATTTGTCCGGGAAGCAACAGTTGAATAATTTCCATCCATTTCGGATTACATATAAATGTAATGAATAGATCTGGCCGACCATAATGACGAACATATTATTATGTCATTGCATCTTGCACATATTCACTTGGGCTACCTGTGTATGTCGCCGGTAAAATAATCAATAGACCAACATTTTCTGCATCTTCTTCTGTGCTAATTGCATGGCGTAAATGGATGCAATCTTCAAAACGCAATTTAACTTGTTTATAGCTACGCAATATTGTTGACGCAGTCGACGAAATCGCAACAAATAATTTTAATTTTTTACATTTTTATTGAATTTTTTTTTAATTTTAATTTTTTATAGCTGGCCCGGCGAACTTCGTACCGCCCAGTCAATGAATGTCGTGTTACCTTTGGGCTTGGAACTAATTTAGGCTTTGATGAATGGAATACAATGATACAAAATAAATAAAGATATATAACAGCATTTTATTTCGATTTTATTTCGATGAATAACACATAGGTATAGGAAAAAGAATAAAAAAAACACAATAATTAGATACTTGATTACTTCATACACGTGCCAGAGAAAAATTTTCGAATTAAACTACGTTTTGCAGCCTGGGATGCATTCGGATTAACTCTCTTCATTCTTTAACTGGTGTCGACCACGAAATCGTTTCCTTTCACTTTAGTTATGATAGTTCTACCACTATCATCTTGTTGCCTGTGATAGTTTCTACAGTAAATTTTCGTGGATTCCTTTTGGAACACTCGCTGTCAACCATGCATGGTGATTGGCGGTTGATGGTGCCACACGGTCTGTGATGTACAGGGAACACGTATTAATAACTCCAAGTCAAGCAGACAACTGTTTATTGTTAATTATCTTAGAACTACCTTCACATGTACATATCATTATACCACATCTTCCCCTTTTAACAATTTTGCCTTACTACGAGTAATAATAGGAAGTGAATAAGAAGTTGACAATAAGTAATCGAATCACTTCTATAATCGCAATAAGTAATAACAACACCGCTGTCACCATGTGATGTACAGGGAACACGTATTAATAACTCCAAGTCAAGCAGACAACTGTTTATTGTTAATTATCTTAGAACTACCTTCACATGTACATATCATTATACCACACGGTCCATCAATCATATTCGTGATTACAACATAATGTGGGTCTGGATCGATTGAATACATCCATCATTGAATAATCCGAAAGATGTGTTGCTTTAATGTAACTCATTGCTTGAAAACACGTGTGGTAATGTCGAGCCGATCACTTGATAATTGTCCGGGACGCAGCAGTAGAATAATTTCCATCCATTTTGGATTTCATGTAAATGTAATGAATAGATCCAGGCCGACCATAATGACGAACATAATATGTCATTGCATCTTGCGCATATTCATGCGTATGACTTGGGCTACCTGTGTATGTCGCCGGTAAAATAGCACCTAAGCACCTAAATAGCCCAATATTTTCTGCATCTTCTTCTCTGTGCTAATTGCATCGCGTAAATGGATGTAATCTTCAAAACGCAATTTAGCTTGGTTCAATCGAATGAGCCAGGGCCTCCGTTTCAATTTTAACGTTATAATATTATTTCAACGCAATATTGTTGAAGCAGTCGACGAAATCGCGACAAATAGTTGTCAGAATTTTTACATTTTTAGAGATTTTTTTTTAAATAATTAATCGAACTATCCTTCTTGGTTAGTTTCCTCACCGAAAATACCTTATCAATTTCTGAAAGCACGCGTAAACACAAATATTTGAGGAATTTTTATGTATCTGCTTTAATTGCACTTTTCAATAATTGATTTAAAAAAATACATACAATAGTTTATTCACCCTTTTTACTTTTTAATTATTTTACACAAAATACATTTTTGAACGCATGAATGTCAAACAATATTTTGATTGTTTTGACCGTATTCAACCGTATTTGACAGGATTGACAACTAATGATTGACATGTACGAAAATCAAAATTATTTTTATATAGTGGCCCGCCCCGGCTTCGGCCGTGGTACATATTTCGCAATAAAAGGTAGCCTATGTCCTTTCTCGGGTATCAAAATATCTCCATACCAAATTTCATGCAAATTGGTTCAGTAGTTTAGGCGTGATTGAGTAACAGACAGACAGACAGACAGAGTTACTTTCGCATTTATAATATTATAGTATGGATTAAGGGCTGATTTTTCAATCCTTGGTTAAAATTTATTCGTCGAATAATGTATAAAACTACCATTTTAAAAATGTATTCTAATTACAGTTTACGTGACATTTTTATATTATCGTATATATATTTTTATATTATACTTTATTGGACGGATAAGTTTTATCCAAGCATTGAAAAATCAGCCCTAAATAACATTATTTTATTATATTTTTATTATCTCTATATTATGTATAAAAAAATACGTGTCACTTTGTTTGTCCGCGATAGACTCCTGAACTAATGAAACGATTTTAAATAAAATTTGATTGTATTAAAATAACAAAATTGCGAAAGTAAGTATGAAACTAATATGAACATTTCCAAAAAAAAGGCCCCTGGGTAGTTACAGCCCAGGGCCCCAAGAGTTCACGGTCCGGCCCTGTATGACTTTCTTCATATTTTAATTAAACGAACGAGCAAACGAATTATGAAGTTGTTAACTGCGAATAATAAAATTTTCGCCAGCGGCCGCCATCTCCACACATTAACACAGCGCTTGCAGCGCCTCTACCAATGATTAATGTGATGATGTTACGATATGATCAAATAATTTTGATCAATTCGTGAAAAAACCGCGCGTTTAGTTGCCCATATCGAGAAACGATTTCTTATCATTGATCTGCTCAAACCACATCATGTTGTGGCCAATAGACAATTAACCATTTCATGAAATGCGACCATTTCGTGTAATGATTAATCATTTCATGAAATGAGCAAATCTACGATATGGCCACGGCATATAATATATTAAATAACCAAATAGTTTCAATAAATAAGATTTATTTTCTACATATAAGTTGAAAATCAGCATGCAAACATCCTTTTACATGTTAGCAAAAGTTATTGAAGTAGGTATGCGATTTTTCATCAATTTGTTTTTCGAAAACTACAGATTTTTTTTTCAAATTATCGCCTATTTTTTTTATCGGGGTTTGGGGGCCCTTTTAACCTCGGGGCCCTGGGCAGCAGCCCATAAAGCCCATGGGTAGATCCGGCCCTGTACATAAAACATATTTCAGTTTCAATAACCGATGCTTATTTTATAATTTCATGCAACCAATTAGCAATCAATATTATTTTCTTGCCTTTTGCTAACTATATTCCTGCAATCTATCTTCATTTATTTTCCTTTAATTTAACGTACTTCGTTTTAATAATGTACAATTACTTTACTGTACTTGCAGCTTTCTTCATTGGATTCTTCAACGTCTGGCTTTCACTATAGTGTACAAAAAGCAAGCCATTCACTCCAGACTTCAAAAAACTTAATTACACTGAATGAAGTTTGCCGTGCGCGAGGTTTTAAATCTTTCAGCGTTTATTTAACGAGTATTGGCGTTTAAAGCCCTCCCATTCACATCCAGATAAATCGAGAGCTAAAGAGAGCGGTCGTGAATGGGTTTTAGTTTTCTGTTCATAGCGGCCGCTTGCAATAGGCTTTTAAATCTGCCCCTTACAAACGAAAATGGGTAAAGGTTAAGAGTAAAATGTTGCATGGATTTTTAAAATAAAGTATTTTACGGAATATAAATGATTGTACATTTTTTTTATGTCAGAGCAAGCAAAGGAGCAGGTGGGCCACCTGATGTTAAGTGGTCACCACCGCCCATAAACACTTGTATCACTAGAAGTTAATTCAATTCTTCAGAAGAATGATTCTGATTGTAAATAATTGACATTGGAACTAAAGCACCATAAAGAAAGATTTATTTTTTGTATCATATTATTTTTATTACGGAAAATTATTTCTTGTTCTGTATGAAAATTATTTAGAAATAGAGATGCGGTTTCTTACATTTAAATATCGTATATCATAATGAATTAATAATAATACTATTTATTTACGAGGGAATTTAAGTTATGGGTTTACTAGTGTTTTGTATCGTTGAAATAATAATTAGATACAGCCATGTTGCCTTTTTTAAAATTCAATTAAGTCATTATTTTTACTCAAAAAGCACACGATTTAACAAAAAACTAAATCATTTTAAAACGTTAGTTTAAACTAAATTTGAAAGGAAACCTACCTTATTCCAAGTCATAAGTTACAACGAATTCATATGCCTCGGAAAACGTGTTTATTCTAGGTTTATTTTCATACATTTGCTTGAATATTGTAGGTACGACTGCGCCGCATTAAAATGAATTTTTTAATGTTTGCAAATATTGTTGTTGTACCTACGTGTAGATTGCCTCATTATGTTGGAAGTTGTATGTATTTACTTCTTTCCAGTCTCGTATTCTACGTAAATTTTAAAAGTTTCATAAAATCGTGTTTTCGTTCGACGAAATACAAGCATTTTTCTTATTTATTTACTTTTTCACAGGTATAATAGAATCCTTATAACGATTGTGATAATAAAATGTAAACGATAACAAATAAAAGTTCATTAAATCTCTTTAGCTTTTTCTTTTTATTTGTTTTCATAAAAAATATAACAATAACGAGTTCAAATCCAACAACTGTTGGATTTGAGCCCGTCAGCGTAAAAATTCATTTCTACTTTGAAAATATAATAAACTAGCATTCCGCCCGCGACTTCGCCCCCCTTTTCAAAGAAAATCCCGCATAGTTCCCGTTCCCATGCGAATTCCGGGATAAAACCTATCATATATTATGTTAATCCATGTTACCCTCTATATGTATGCTAAGTTTCATTGTAACCGGTACATTAGTATTTACGTGAAAGAGTAACAAAAACACACACATCCTCACAAACTTTCGCATTTATAATATTAAGTAGGATAGGACGTACGGATAGGTATCTACGCGTTAATTTTACATTTTTCTAACAGTGAGTTAGGCTTTGTTACTTCAAGGAAAAAACTAAGTTCACAATTTTTACCTATACCTGTTCTACCAGGAGTTTTTGCAGCAACAATTTAAAATGTCTGCCCATCAAATCATCAATCCACACAAACTATTGGATTTTTGCTGTCTTACCACAAAAAACTTTAGACATGGTTTATCTTTAAGCGCAGGTTCTTTTTAATCTATCTAGTTTTGTCGTATTTCACATAGATAACTATTAAAGTGACAGATCCCTGGTTTACAGTTAGACTGTGTTTAAATTGTTTTGTGGTATTTACCAATAATATTATGGTAGCTACTTGTATCCCATACGATGGATTTTCCAATACTTTCACATCAAGGTTTATCAATCTATCACAGGATTTATCTGCTTTACTATTCACAAAGCAAATCCTCACATATTTTATTTTGCGTCAGGTTAAAACGTAGTTTATAAATTCCTTTCTTTTTATTTCCTTGTGAATAGCAGAAAGCCGGAGTTTAGTTTTTATTGCTTCTCATTCTTTACATATTAAACGAAAGTTTTGAGCCTATGTTCCGGATTAACTATTCCATTCTTTTGTGGAACGTGATGTCAACAAGTTTTTGTTTCGGATTTTTTGCATAACTTGTCTAATAGTAATGGGAATGTCTTGTACTTACTATAATATAAAATGTATAAAGACGGTCTCTGCATAAAACGTAATACTTACTTAAATTGATATACATATTGTATTCATAATAGTTATTGAATAAATTTTACTCATCAGTGAATATGTTTTTACTCTACCTATAGCAATGTTTATTTGAATATCTGACCAGACATACACCTAATGAAGTTTGGTTAGTGAAAATAGTCATATATAAGTGACTATTTGCACTAACCGCTCTATTAGATATTTAACACATAAAGAATATGTCCCATTTCAATATTACAAGTACCGTAATATTGAAATGTGACATATTCTCTTATTCATCTTGAAATTTAATGTCTTATCTCCCGTTATTTTCACAAAAAAATGACTGTTAATATATGAAGATAACATTAATATTCAAGATATATCTTTTCTTTCCTTGCAATCTTGATAATTTTATAAGATAAAGCATTGTGCAAGGGTATAATCCGCACGTTTCCAAGTTGGCTTAATTGCTCCAGCGAATACTTTGTTCAAGATGTCCGTGAAATATGCACGAGCTTGTTCGTTTTGAATTTAATAAATTCCGTAAAATGCGTAAAATAATTCGTATTTGAGGGAATAATAATAATAAAATTCTTTTTTGTACACAATAACAACAACTACAGAATAACAGGTTACGCTACAGAAGACGGTCTTATTGCTATTAAGCGATTTCTACCAGACAAACAAAATGTATAGGAAAACCTGCGGAATAAGAAAGTAGTTATTGTAGAAAACGAATTATGGTATGGAGTGAAAATAAATAAATTTTATTGCCATTATGGACACCAATTAGTAATGCAGTAGGTGCAATACAACTTCCTCTAATAACGTGAGCTCGTTTTACGGAAATTTCTTATTAATTTTGTCCAATAGTTTTTATTATACTAGCTTATCACCCGCAGCTTCTCCCTTTTTGTCTTTTAAACCTATGTACACTAAAACCTTACTCTGGAATCACTATCTATTAAAAAAACGCATCAAAATCCGTTGCATAGTTTAAAGGATTTAAGCATACATAGAAACAGAGAAAGCGACTATTTTTTATACTATGTAATGATTTTGATTATTTTGTCCAGAATTGCAATCTACTCGTACATATAGTTCTTCTTTGTATCTTTATCTTTTTCCAATTTGGTCATGGCCCTTTGCGAAAACAAACGGGTTATGCGGTTCAATGAACTCTTTCGGTTATCGTCTCTACTCCAATTCACAAGTTATCAACTTCACGCAGAGCTTACCCTTTCTTGTAAAGTTAACATGACATTAGAAAGGGTGTTTCCATAATTTCAAAGCTTTTGGAGAGAAAGTAAAAATGAAATTCAAAATAAAGTACGGATACAAATTGTATTATCAATAAATGCAGAAATAATGAACTAAAAAAAATAAGAATGTGCCACCTTTAAACGGTAACTTCTTACAGCCAAAAGATATTTTATGTAAAGTTAATTCTAAACTTCTGACCTTCAGATAAAGATTACTTCACGATACGTAAATTGCCAACAACAGCGAAGACCAAATTTTTAGATTAGCATTTTTATTACACCCTGTAGACGAACGATGATCTCAAGATCAAGGGCAAACTAGATAAATTATGTATTATGCTAAAATATTAGCATACAATATTCTTGAGATCGTCTCTTAAGAGTGATTATAGCATTGATCGATCGAGCCGCTCGCTCCATTAGCTCTGTGTCGTATGTCACTTTGATTAAGGATTAGCTAAATTGGATAGAACAGTTAAATATCCACCCATTCATGTCTTGTAACTCACGATCTTGCTACACGTATAGTTCTGAGTACCGTCCGCAAGGAAATTCGATGGCAGAAATATTTATTTGACAATCTTGAATAATTGCCGTCTTCTTGGAAAATTTTTGTTTTTGTTCTATTTATCTAAACTAAAAGTTTTAAGTTCGTGTTTGTAATATTTATCAAATAGTATTCATGAATACCTATTCTTTGTGAAATATTGTTGTTAAAAGTGTTCGATTAAGTCGTAATAAACACTCCATTAGATTTTTAACCCATTTCAATTACATATATGTTTATTTATTTTATAGCCTGCTTCACGTATACACAGCTTTAATTATATATTCACAGCTGTAAACTACCGGTTTAATTTTAACTATACACAACAAAAATATCAAATCATAATTTAAAATGTGTAATGGAAATAAAAACAAATACTGTGAAAAACTAAAATAAAATTCCATATTAAAAGCTTTCCATTTAACAATTACCTATGCAAATAAAGTACCATACGTAAAAGCATATTTGATTAATAGCATAGTATATTTTAAAACAACATATTCACACGGCTTACATCTAAAATATACAAAAATTTCTGAAGTTATACAAAATTTTACACTTTGGTTGCTGACCGTACACTGTTGACACTCGCTTCTCGTAAATCGTTTACTCGTGCGCGATTGTAAGGGTGGAATCACATCTGTCAACAAGCACCTTTTTTGTTCGTATTAACGCCTGTTCGATTTTTTAAGTGTCTAACAAGTTAGGCCTAAAAAAAATTAACTAAACAAAAAATTCTGTACTTTCTTATACACCTTGATGAAGTAAATCAAAGAGAATAGCAGAGAAAGAGTATACAGGCATATATTTTTAGAAAATATTGCTTTTATATTGGTGGTAAATTACAGGATGTAGAGTTTAAAAACTCCAATATTTCTTTTCTGTTTCACAGATTAAAAATAAACAGCTTTTTTTAAAAGTATTTAAGATGTCAAAACAAATTACATATACTATGCAACGTATGCGACGATATTAAAATGAAATTAACAACATACCAAACATGCTTGTATGAATTTAAGCGACGTTTAATTAAGAAAACGTCTAGTGAAAATTAAGGACGAATATTATGAAGACATATGTGAGCTGCACAACACTTAACAGGAATGTAATCTTCTTGCATTTACGAATTTGTAATACAAAGGCATATTATGTATGTACGTAGTATGTGCATTGTTTATGCGTTGAGAGGAGTTATTTTCTTCTTGTGGCTTATATAGAAAGAAAGAAAGAAAGAAAATACATTTATTTTAATGTCTTGCCAC
>CAJQZN010009110.1:0-13201 GCA_907164685.1 Colias eurytheme | reverse complement strand
TAGATTTTTACGACGCGACGCCGCAACGCAGTGTTGTGGCCTCGCCCATAGTCTTTAGTAAGACTACGAGTATGGCATCGATCGACGAAACAATAAGGAAAACATTAGAGGTTTCTTTTATTTATTTATTAAATTTACTTGTCATCTATTTCACGTAAATATCATAAAATTAAATTCTAATTAGTAACATTTTGCTCAATGTCGGTTACATTTACAATTCTTGATGTAAATTTAAATTCAACTAACTATAGTATATACGGATTTGTTTCAATACTGATTCTACAAACGCATATTTCTAGTATCATGCATTTATTTTGCATTCATTTGTATTCTGAATAGGTATTACATACCGTTACTACTATTGATGTTTAAATTTAATGTTTGACAACGTGACAAAGTGATACAGTAAAATGAATTGTAATTGTATGGTAATAAATACTATTTTACAAAGATGTCACGTTTCATCTCCACTAAGCGCCACGCACATTGTTGTGGCATTAGTCATGTCACAGTTTACTGTGAGCTCTATATGCAATATTTATTAGTCGCAAATATTCATATATCATTTCCAAACGTAGATGTTCTTTTATTTTTTTTTATATCAGATGAGAAAATATTGTATAGGTTTTAGATAAAATGTTAGTCATGCAAGTCGGAAACTTTAAATTATAGGATATTAAATTGTAAGCGACAATAGTATTTCTATTTGGACTACTGGACAAAAATATTACTCAATCCTACATAAGAACAACCTTCCTTATACATATGTTGAATGTTCTTACTTATGAATGCGTTCTAAATATTACGATTTTTTTGGCAGATGAGCTATTCATCGTTTAATTTTATCGACCCATTATCAAACAGTCATTGAACATAACTTTATTTTTTCTTGCTCTACAAGAGATCTATATATTATTTAGCTCTTATACATCCGTAAAAAATCCTTACCTTTCCATATTGAATACTATTAAGCCCTTTAGGAACTTGAAAAAAACTAAACTTTCGCTACATAAAATTCCAAACATGTTCTTGAACGTCGTAAATACTTCTGACGTTGAGTGCGGTATATTCCTTATTTAGGTTAGAAAAAAATCTAGCTCAGGGATATAGTAAGATACCTAAGAGGTAGATCATACTAATATTCTAAACGGGAAAGTTTATAAGCATAGATTGCATGTTTGTTACTCTTTCACGTAAAAACTACTTTTCGGATTTGGAAGAAACTTTACAGGAATATAGATTAAACATCATAAAACACATGAGCTATAGAAATAGGTATTTGTTTTTCTACGCGGCTTTGTTTGTGGCCTGTGGGTTTAACCGCGTGGCAAAGCTACATAGTTTCATACGCCTAGTGACTAGAGTCTGATTCTACAAGTGAGTACTGGGTACAAATGAGCTAATATCACGCAATGAAAGCGCTTTAGTGTTATTATTACATGGATTACTGAATCAGGAAGATAATCATTATGTTTCATTCAGGAAACACGTAATATAACTCAATCGCATGAGATTCACCGTTGGGTGTGAGATATGAGGTCGATATGGAAGAAATAAGCTCTTTTATTCGGAATCTAGTTTTTATCTTCATGTGTTAAATGATATCAGATTTTAGTTTTCCATCTAGTTTTCATCTTCATCATTCATGTGTTAAATGATAACGGGCTTTAGTTTTCCAATATCTACCGGCTATTGTGTGTGTGTGATTTTTATAGCAGTTTTTTTTAATAAAAAAAATGGAAAATGTAATGCATATACATAATTGAAAGAAGAAAGTAAAACAGTATTCCATAAAAATACATACCTGTATACAATGTATACAAAGAAAATGTCGTGAGTATATAAATAAAATGTGTGTGAATTTGGAGCATTCGTTTAAATTAAATAATTATTGTGTTAAGTATATGTTCTTTATAAAGAGGACAAGGTTTGTATAATAGAACAACAAAAGATGATCGAACACAAAATTGTATCCAGAGTGGAGCCGAGCGCAACTTTCGCAGCCATCAAGAAAATTATTAATAACGGAACGGTGGCAAAGATTGATCACAATCTCGCTTTTCTTATAAATAAAACTTACCTTACGTTTAAACAAATGAATAGAAATATCATATGATCGTATGGAACTCAGTCCATAAACTAATTGTTATTTATTGACTGCTGCACATTGATATAACTACACTTCGATACAAACAAACACATTGTTTATCATTGATAAATGTACACTGCTTGGAATGTTATGGTTTTGAATCTATATCTATACTAGTAATATTATAAAGCTGAAGAGTTTGTTTGTTGCAACGCGCTAATCTCAGGAACTACTGGTCAAATTAGAAAAGTTATTTCGGTGTTAGATAGCTAAGACCAACTGCCAACAGAAGCGGAGCTATGCGGGTAAAACAGCGGGGCACAGCTAGTGTAATATAAAGAAAATTGCATTATTTTTGGAACGTTTGCAACTATTTAGAAATATGTAGTGGAACTTACTGTACTATCATCAAGTTGCATATTATTTTATTCAATACCTACCAGACTTGAATTTTGTTCAGACTCTATATATTGTACAAATAATTCCAATCTTCATCTTTAACAATTACTGCCTGTTTTTTTCTAAATTGAAATGATTTCGGTGCTTTACTAAATGGAAAATCTAATACTCCTGCTAAATCCTAGCATTGTTGGACAGAGTTAAATTGTTTACAAAAGTCAAGTCCGAAGGGCGGAAAGTAAGCAAATTATTATTTCAACTCTTCGACTAAACTTTTTGTTGTACAACCGGATCGATTACCTATGGAGTTTGCGTTAAACGTAAAGATAATGTTACTAATGATTTATAACTATAATTACAATTGTTTGAAGTCATGGGCGTGTCATGTCATCGTCGGTTGGTCGGACGACTGAAAAAATATCTTTTTTGAAGAAGTAACTGGTCACTTGATGGTAAGTACAAAAAAAACAATAAGGTAACGTTTTGCTCAAAGCAAGAACCGCAACAAAACTATCTACGACCTGCTGAATTAAATAAACTACCTACGCATTATACAAATCAAACTTATTTTTATGATCTGAGAAAATAATACCTACCTAAGTAGATAACCGCAAGGTGTCATTGTTTGCAAAATGCAGTCCAAAAAGGTGACACACACCTTAGTGTGAGTGTGTGTGTGCATCTTTATTTTTATTTATTTTACAAATTAAAACGATTCTTCACAGTAGTGACAACACACACACTATTTTGTGTATAGTTTTATTTTCACTAGCATTGAAACAAAAAATATCACAAAAATTCTGAAGAAAACATCTTTATAAATCCCTTCTTAGGATATCTTTCCTCTCAAACTTTGACTGATTTCTAATTTGATTTACCTTATACTTAATATTCACTTATATAAGTCTTCTTTACCCAGAAAATAGCGTTTAAATCTTCCTATTTTCATTAACCTTCCTATCCAATCCTTACCTCCGTTGCATTCCTGTATCGTTATAAACAACTACAACAGATAATAAAATAGTATACCCATAAAATTAAGTATTTTATTGAACATCTAAAATGCATTTAACATTAATAAACACTAGATAATAAAACTGTCTCACTTATCTTTTAATTTATATCCCCAATAAAAGCATTAATTAATCCATAATTATAACTTTTATTTCAAACTACCTCACAATAAATACCTTTACTTAAGCCATTGAAATCTAGACTACACTTATACATAGGTATTAGGTACAGAGTAATGAACCCTATAACTAGTTTTCATATAAAAGCATAATTATTGCGATTAGCGAAAAGCCGTAAAATCGATGCATACAGGAAGATCAAACTTGTTTGGTTTGTTCGATTATATTAGCGTATCTTTATAACTACTGGATCAAATCTTACACTTGTAGAAATATTGGATAAGTCGAAAAATGATCAATTCTAAAGCTTAATATATACTATCCCTATTATAATGTCACAGTCTATAAAACCGTATTTTTATACTGTGATAATATTATAAATGCGAAAGTCTCTATGTGTTATCTTTACGCGTAAACCACAGAACCGATTTGGATTAAATTTGGTACACTTTTAGTACATAAAGTTTGAGACTTGAATAAGGACATAGGACATATCCCAGAAATCTCACGGGAATGGGAATTATGCGGAAAGCTAGTACCAACTCTATATAATATCATGAATCATCATCAAATACACAGCACGAGCTGCAATCTTATTTGATCAACAACTATTTTACGGATGAACCAAACACAATAAATGAACAAGAATCTGTATCGAAGTTCCATCTATAGATTGTAGTGAATTCAGTCCATTACTGCTGTGTACATTTTCCTGAATCCTGCAATGAATTCGGGGATTGTGGCTTGCGGAGACTCTGCAATTGTACTAAAATCCTCTATTCCTGGAATTTGAAATTATGGCAAGATTAATAACGAAATGTCCTCTGCCTTTGTATACGTTAAATACGAAATGATTGCTGTTTTAGGTTTTGAGCGGGGAACGAACAACCAGTTTTATTACAATGACTAATAGGTATCGTCTTACTTTTTTCATCATCGCCATTATTCTATTTTAAGCGCGTAAACTTCATTAGTATTGGAATTAACTTATAGCAGAGAATAAATAAAGTTTTAATTAAAGACAGATATAAAAGTGGATGACACTTAGCCGTGAACCATACTTGTATGACCCATTCGGGTCACGAGTTCACTTCGACTTCCAATTTTCCACTCATATTATGCTACGTACTATAATAATAGTAGTTCTTAGTCGTACTATAATACTACTTCTTCAAAGAAAAGACTAGTATTGACCGTTTAAATTATCGAAAGCTATAAATACAATGCAATTTCCTCTCGATATTCATATTTACTGAAACGAATGACCCATTTTTTCCGTAAAATCCTGTACACAATACACATATATTTACGATTGTATGAATTTTTACTTAAATTTCCAACGTTAATTATTGAAAATATATGTATTTTCGATATGAATAAAGAAGAAATAATATCGCAATTTCAATGTAAATATTGATATTTACTTGCATTTACGACTGGATATTATTTACATGACATATTTATGTTTCATTCATACCCCAGATAAATGTTTTTTTTTTGTAATAAATTTGTCTGTAATTTATATTCCTTCGTTATGATGTAATGATCTCTATGTTTTGTGTTTGTAGGGGATAATCTTCGGAAGTACTGATCCGATCATAAACATTCTTTCACTAACAGATAGCCACACTAATCAGGAGTGACATAGGATATTTTTTATCCGGAGTTCGCCTGGGTATAGTCAGGATAAGCTCCTGGTATAATATAAAGTTTTCTGTGATTGCCTGGTAGAGATCAATACATAGTGATAAACAGCCAAATGTGCTACATATAATATTATTGTTTCTTTTATTTGTAGTTTAATTCATATGTGTACGAAAATGTAATTAATAAATATTAATATATAATTCTTAGTAAGATACCAGTTGATTTAACTAGCATTTCTCCTTAAATTAGCTCTGTAGACCTAATTTCAAGAAAGAAGAGATGCTTTTATCCAGTAGTCAGGCACAAAAGCCTCAAAACGATGTTACAAGTTGTTTTAACTTCGTCCTAGTGCTCGTTCACCGAGATTTATAATGTAGAGATTTATTATTTTTTCCACAAATTACGGCATTGTTATTTTGTTTATTTTCCATGCCATAGTATGTTTGTTTCCATAGTATAATTATTTTATATAAATTATGTAGGTAACAGGTAAATAATTTTCCTGTATCATAAGAATTGAAATCAACATAATTTACACACTATGTTTTCATCGATGATAATATTTGGTCTCCTATGTTATTTGTTCTACACAAACGCATAATGTATTTGTTTTTTACATCGTATAATATCATTATTCGAATAAAAGTATAGCCGAGGTAATTACTTGTATAATAAATATTATATGTGTATACAGTTAAGTGGATACAAATCATTAACTTTTCGTTATTTTATTAACTATTATTTGATCGATATACCCACTTACCAACATAATTGTGTGGCTACGGAAATATCATCCATATAATTGATTATTATATCAAGTTACATTTTATGTAACTCTTCGTAAATATTTATCAACAATTTCTTGCACTATTTAATTAAAACTGCAGTTTAAATGAAAAAGAAACTCGCATTTCTTTGCTTTAATATACGTTAACTAAAGAGAAAAGAGCTTACAGGATTAGAAACAGAAAACCCATGTAAGCCGCTTGTGAAGAATTAACTGTAGTTGCAACTGAGTTACATTAAACAAAACTCTTTGTTCTTTGAGTTAATATGTTTAATTAATGTGTTAAACAAAGCAGCGTCTTAAAAAGTTTCTTGAAGATTAAAAGGATTTTCATAAATAATCTTATTCTAACTAGGTATAATAACATCATAAATTCAAAAGTAACTATTTGTCTGTCTCTTCTTCACGCCTCAAACATGGCACCGATTTGACTGAAATTTGGTAGATACAAATATATGTAGTTTGATATCAGAGAAAATAAATAGGATAGTTTTTACCCTGGAAATCTCGCAGCACTATGCGGGATTTGCTTCAACGCGGGTGAAGCCGCGGGCGGAAAACTAGCTTTCATAATTAATAAGACATTTCTGTCCTTCCTCTTGTAGGCTCCATAAAATAATCCTAAAAAAAGCTGTTCCGTCTAGTGTTTTGAATGACATGCGGCTTCTATTAATCACGAAACAGGGCTCTTTCGGATGTACGAAAGGAGATTAATTATTTTGTTTTAATACTATACAGTAGGTTTCAGCTGAAGAAAAATCTCTTAAACACAGAAATGTGATCAACGCCGCATGTGTTTACAACCGTTTATGACAATATGAATAAAGTCAGAAACACACTTGACAGTGTACCATTATATTCGTAATTACTAATTATTATAATAAACTAGCGGTCCGCCCCGGCTTCGCCCGTGGTACATGTTTACGTTTTCTCTACATAAGAACCATCCTCGTACTTCAAGGAATATAATAAAAAAAGAATTATCGAAATCGGTTCAGCCGTTCTCGAGTTATGCGCTTACCAACACATTTTGCGATTCATTTTTATATATAAGAAAATTATCGAAATCGGTTCAGCCGTTCTCGAGTTATGCGCTTACCAACACATTTTGCGATTCATTTTTATATATAAGATATGTAGTCTTGTAATAATAATTATCGTATAAGTTTTAAATGAGTCATTTTATGTCCATAATGAGGTCCATTGTATTACATTTGATAATTAAATAGTAATACATTTTCGGGTATCTATTTAAAACATTCATAACTAAGTAAAGCTTATAATATGTACTTACCAAAATTGGAAATATACTTTCTTATACGCATTTTTTAATAAAAATATATATGATTAACATTAAAGGAGCAAACGTAAGTTCATGAAAAAATAATTATATGAGGTAGAGCAGCGCAAATATATTATAATCTTTTATATTTTTTGTAATAAGATTACGTTAGTAGATCTATTAAGCTAACTGTTTCATGAATATATATTTAATTTAAGCAGTTTCAATAAAGTAAGACTCTCTAATTGTTTTAATTTAATTCTAGTTAAGTTAAAATGATATTTTACTTTTTAGTCAATTACGTAGCAGATTATCCTGTTGTTTTAAGCTGCGTAGACCTACACGTACACAGGTGGAGTCATATTATGATTATTAGATATTAAAATTAGTATCGGATTATAATTATTTATATTATTTGTATAATTCCCTCAAATAACTGATTTCAAACGTTACGAATTCAAAGATATAACAGCATATTTAATTGTTGATAAAATTAAACTTCAAGAGAATGTAGAGTGTTTATCATCGTATTTAATTCAACCAAAAAACGAACATGTAAGAGAGACTAAATTTATTTTAAATCAAGTTAGATTAATTTAATTAATCTCAAATGAACACCAAGCCAATTAGTATTTGCAATTATATATAACAATTACGCAACCGATCCAACGTCGGAAATTAGAGCCAAATTAATTGCAACCCACTTAAGGAATCCGGTGAAACCAAAACAAGTGAATGCCGGCTCGAACTTATTCACGCACAAATTGTTCATAACAAGTTAGTATTACCTGAAAAACACGCCGGAAAACACAAACAAAACACGATTGAAACACTGATGTCACTAGCACCGAATATTAATCCACATTAGTTTAATTCACGAGGGAATAAGATATACAGTCGTACGGATCGTCGTTTACCAGTCGAGTTTGTTTACGCGAACGAAATCGTTCAGAGGGAAGCGAGTGTCCTCCTCGCAACACAAATTTCAACTGAGCTGGCTATGAAAATTGTTCACACAGCAATCGAGTGAGGAAAATGTTTTCGTCACAGTTGCTCTATCACTGTATGTAAAAAGCGTTTATTTGCCATTGTTTTAGATTTTAATGCGATTATGATAAGCGTCGTTTTTTCTAATGATTGTTATTAAATTTAAGTTGAACCGGTTTTATAATGACTGGTTTTAATCATAGGTGTATGTAATGAAGACGATTAATTTTTTTCATACTCTATTGCATTTGTAAACTCTATGAAATGTAAATAAACAATTTTTTTATCGCTGCAGTGGGCACTTGGGTGCTGTTTCAAGCCTAACGGCAAGGAGAAGGAGGCAGGTTCGAATCCCGCGTGATGGATGATGATGGATGGGTATTTTTCTCTTCTTAAAAAAATTTAAATTGCATCAATGCTATAAACCAAAAAAATAAAATATTTAAACATGCCGGTGCGAACACAATGACTGGGAAGGCTAAACAGTTTTTGACCCGGATATGCAGATGTTTAAACATATGAAAACATTACGGTCATTGGTGAAATGAGAAAAAATGTTATTCATCATTCTGACTCATGTCATGAGGATGTGATATATGCTATAGAAGTGTACAAAATGATGCATAAATTAAAAATCCTAAAGAATTTCTTATTATATAGGTTCCTGGTTCTTTATGTAATAACTAATAAGCATTCAACAAAATTTGAACTCAGCACGAAAGAGATGATATATTCTGGAAAAGTGGCCAATTAAAATATTTGCGTAACCTTTTCCTAAGTAAATTTTTTTAAGAAAGATTTTTTTTTCTTTTTTCCTTCTTTTATTTTACCACTTCTATAGGCTTAGTATAATTCAGCGGTCATTAACATGATCAGTCGTAAAAAAAAAATCTCTACATCCATATTGACGTTGTCATTAGTTAAGGGTTAAGACATGTATAGAAGGTTTGTATCCAAATTCTCACGTGTATAACACGTATATATTGATTAGGTATATCATATTTCATTTTATACATCTACAGGGTCCCACTGTTGGTATTCTAAGCTCAAAGGAGGTTATAGTTTTGCATACGCTGAGTACGTAAAAAATACTTATAAAAAACCAGACGCATTTTTTTTTCAAATAGATGAATTCTTAAAACTCTATGTGTACACTGTACACCCATAACAAGCAACCCACCCAACTTTGCCACCAGCACGTGAGCTATCGTTTAAGATTATGTTTTCATAGACAAAATTCTCACATTAGAGAAGCGGTATATGCCGGCTACGCGAAGCTAGAGAAGAAAACATGAATTTTCAGGAAAAAATTAGCAAAAAATTTTTGACGTAATTTTGTTGTTTAAGTATTTTTTACGTGATCAATGTATGCAAAACTACAAGTCCCTTCGCGCTTAGTATACCAATAGTGGGACACCCTGTATAGTTGGTGAGCGCCTAATAATAAAATAATATTTTCCGTACTATAATGATAATTTAATAAGCTAAAGATGCGATGAATGATGATGATTTGCGTGGAATTGTCATTAAAGAAAATGTATATGATACGCATTTTTAGTTCCTTAGTTCCTTACCTCTATTACTATGAATTCGGTTCCTTCAAATAATAGAGTTATTTTCGTGTCATATTAAACTATGATTCGGTCACTAACATGTGAAACTACACACTGACTGAAATGATATAATATTGATTATTATATTGTACTATATCACTATGTAAAAATTTGATCAGGTACAAATTAAATAAATTGCCTGATGTCCGCAGCACAAACGTATTTTGTTAGATAGCGTTTTAATGCATAAACACCAAGAGAAATAACAAAACAACGTCGTTTCAAATTTTCCAAATCAATGCAAAGCTTATGCATTGCTTTGATTTCTGTATAGGGTTTCCTTCATATACCCTTACTGAAGTGTCAACTGACTACATATTGACTGCCGGCTTCAATTCTAAATTACACACACATTGACCACGGCTCAGTAATCTGGTACAGTCGGGATTATAACACTGTATCATTTTTTATGGTTTGCTAAGACGTTGTTAGTTGGTTTCTTACAAAGTAGGGAGCTTTCAGCTTTAAAAGTATTTATTAAGTTATTTATTATTTATTTTATTATTTTAAATCGTAGTTAATTCGAGCCAAGATAGCGATAGCTCTATCTTGGTTTAGAGTCGCGTTATACATTATATGTAATATTTTATTACAAGTTAACATTTTTAAAATAATGACATATAATTTAAATTGTTTTATTATGACCTACAAAATAATGCTTCAATTGCCAACTATCATTCCGGTATAATGCGTGCAAAGTTGAAAGCAGAAGCTACAATTTCATCATATCATCACGCTTTGTAGTTTGTTCTTAATGTATATTTTGCTATTTTCGCTGTAACTGTACACAGAATCTCAGTAACGACCTAGTTGAAGCGAATGATGTGACATGGGACATGCTAACTAGGCGTGATAAGTATTTCTATTAGCAGAGTCCAAAGGTTGACGACAGAGACAAAAGGAGTATGCATTTTTCACGATATGTTTTCTATCGAGTTGTTATTAAGCGACGCAGTACGAATACGATTTTAGGATCCTAGGGCTGTTTTGATCTATTATTATACATCTAAAGAGTTTCTTTTTTTGGTTGAACGCACTAATATCAAAAAATTAAGGTTTGAAAAAATGGTCAGTGTTCTTTTATCAAGGAAGCGAAGGACCAATAGGAGCGGAGCAATGCATGTAAAACCGCTGGGCACAGCTAGTTGTCTATATATTATCATTGAATAGCACTATAAAAGCAACAGGAGTTCATAAATGTGTGGGTTTGAAGGCTCGCCCTCTATTATAGAGGCAAATAACTACGATGGATTGACTACATGTGTATGGTGCTCCTTTGGGAGTACGGGCGTGAGGCATTATATAATAGACGTTTTAGGAGGTGTGTTTGTGCTCTCACGTAATCATGGGTCGCATTTATCACATAATTATACTTAAAATAATTATTATGCTAAAAACGCACGGTTCTTTTTTCTTTTTAATGTGTATTATCTCTGTTAGCCCAAAAGGGCTACAGCCTAACCGGACTTATGATGCTTGTTATAAGTAAAGTGTAGGGTTTGAAAAGCATCTAATTGAAGCCTGAAATCGTTTAAATATCAAAGCAGTTCAATTTACTTTGAAATAAGTAAAATTCTAATATAATAAACATAAAAACGACTTCAACCAAAAAAAAACCTTACAACTTCAATCATAAAAAGTACGTGTGAAAAGGTCAAAGACAAAATGTGAGTACATACCGTACAAAAGGTATGTTTAAATTATTAATCATAGAGTGCGAAAGTGTCCCAAAGGCCGTGTAATGTTCACATTGTCACGAAGTGAGCACCCATGATGTTTTGTGTTTGAATTTTCAATGCTCTTGTGCCGTTATTATATTGCTATTATAATAACTAGAAAATTGAAATAATATTGAGAGGTTTAATATTACCTAGTTGTGTAATTGAGTATATTGCTTATAAAAATTTCGTGAATGACTTCTAAAAAAGCTCAGTTTTATCATAACATCTTGTAAAGTATAAACTTAGGTAATTTAATTTTGCGCAATTTTTTCCCGCAACTTCGTTATTAGTTTGTGAAAAACTTGACAATATAACCGTATAAACGTAAAAGTAATTTATCTTTCGAGACGAACTAGGTCGCGAAAATTGATAATCGGGACTGCCTACTCATCCATAACCCAGTAAGTTTTAAGCTCTTTTATATAAAAAAAGTGATTTTGCGACAAGTTTTATGAATTTTTATGAGTATTTTATTCAAAAGACATTTAAACAACCTCTATAACGCTCGTTGGTAAATTTGATTATTCTACAAAGTCAGCCTTTCACAATTTTCAGGCTCTTTTAATTAATGAGGGTTAACCCTCTTAATAATGTTAGTAAGTATGTTTTTTGTCATTTAATTGGATAAGGTTGAAGAAAATTATTTTGCACCTAAACTTTACTTTTCGAGTTTCTTGTAACCTATTTATTTTCTCTCCTTTAGCTAGCTCTCTAGTCTCTCCATAATTAAATTGCTGATAGAACACACGAAAATGCTCTCATATTTTTTCAAAAACCTCAATTAATTAACAAGTCGACGACCTTTTTGCTTTTGTAAAAAAACACCAACGCTTTACTATTTTCTGTAACCAATAAATTTCACGTAAAATTCATTCTCACAGAAAACTCAAATGGTTTTGTCAAAACAAATGATCTCGATTCCAATTTACTTTACGCATTCAATCAAATTAGCGCTGTGATTAACTTCCATGAGCGCTTTCAATCGACAAATACCGATAGAGGGTTGGACCCCAAGAGGTGCGGAACCAAATTATCCCATTATACACAGGAATGAAGTTATCAACGCGCGAAAACACAGCGCTTCCTCGCTACACGGATCATTTTGTCACATTGTTTGACACATTGCGGTTTCGAATGCATTTCTGTGTGACCAATCGGAATGTTGCAATCAAGCTTTGTGATGATTCGTTAACCAGCTGTATAATAGGGTAACTTTTGACCTCAATCTACAGATCAGGAAATACATTTTTAGCAGGTACCTACCTTGTTTATACTTCCAAGATAATATCTGGTTTGGAATGTAGATTAGTAAAACAAAGGTAAAATAGAGCCACAGATAATGTAATACCATACTTGGTAGGGTTATACTTAATATACGCTGTGCCAGGTTCACTTCTTATGCATTATCATAACATTTCGATTGTAGTAAAAAGTGTGATCTACTATCTATTTTACGAAGCATTCTCTTTCTGTATAGGTGTGTATGTAATATGTATGTAGGGTAATTGCGCTGGTTTGCCGTCCAGTTTCGGTTTTCGTCCAT
>CAJQZN010009109.1:0-11604 GCA_907164685.1 Colias eurytheme | reverse complement strand
TGACAGTAGTACCCACCTCAACGCTTCGCTTATGAGGCGTGCAATAGGCATTTTTTCTACTAACTACCTAAGTATAATAAAACACCATATTTTATGATAAAATCACACTATACTGTAACAAAACAGAATCAATGTTTGTTCTAGAATAGTTTGAACTCTTAGGTCCGCAACAACACGTTATAAGATAAATAACTTCAACCACATATCGATTAAATCAATATTTAATTAAAGATAACATCAAGCTTTTAAACTTGTCACACATAGAACTTACAGCGACATAATTCACAAGTTAAATCGACTAAGTTTCATGCATGAACTCAAATTTTAACTTATATTTAACATTCTACTTTCTTGAGTTCCTTCGTTACTTTAGTTAGGTATTTCCGTAGGGTGTGGTATGATTAAATGCTTTTATGGATTACGGAATATATGCCACATCGTATCAGTATGTTTTAAAAATTAATAAACGTTTTAAACTTGATAATTAGCCATTTAGGAAATTACTACTAACGAATTATAATAATCTATATTGACTTGAAACCCAATTCTATTAACAATAAAATAATATTAGCAGAGGATGGGTACGAAGTAGGAATAATTTCCATACGAAATTACGCCATATCATTTGAGTAGTTTTTGGTTGTCTCCATTTATTATCATAATAAATAATGATAACTTATTAATTATAGACTACAGGCCCATGTTGAAAAAATTATGGGTCATTTGACCCACCACCTGACCTATCTAGAATGATATAAGAGCATAAAATAATAAGATTCAGCACTATGACGTCACTCGTAAGCTGTCCACCTGAGTGCAGGTGAGAATTCGAAAGTTCAGGTAGAGATTTTCTCCCCTTGTCTCCATGATTTTTGTACGGCGTTGCGGAATAATGGCTTAAAAGCAATATAGAAATAGTATGACACAGATGCCGTACAAAAATGGTGGTCCACTAAGTCGGAATTTATTTTTATTTTTCGACTGTTGCCGGGGTAAATTTGGTCATTTGATTTTGTACGGCATCTGTGTCATAGTATTTCTATACTACTTTTAATCAATTATTCCGCAACGCCGTACAAAAATCATGGAGACGGGGAGAAAATCTCTACCTGAACCTTCGAATTCTCATCTGCACTCAGGTGGACAGCTTACAAGTGACGTCATAGTGCTGAATCTTATTATTTTATGCTCTTATATCATTCTAGATAGGTCAGGTGGGTCAAATGACCCATAATTTTTTCAACACGGGCCTGTAGTCTATTATTATTATTATTTAAAATATAGGTTTATAAATAAAACGACGAATTATTCTAAATAAGTATTTATTATCTAACATAAACAATAAACATATTCGAAAATAAAATTTCACAAAACAACGAGTCAAAAAAATTAAGCTTAGACCAAGAGATGCTGAATACTTTTAAATGCAATATTGGAATAAGAACACTTGAAACTTATGCTAATAAATATTTAAGACACAAATATTATTACATAGTTATTTTTTCACACTTATGTCATATTATGTTTAATACTTCGAATTCAATATTTTTACGCACTTACTGATTTATTTAATACAAAAAGGCAAATTTATTGCTTCTGTGCGCGATCAATTTTCTTTGAAATAATAGTGTTCATTTTATGACAGTTACAGGCTATACCTATAGCAAAAAAGTAAACATTTAAAAAGGCCGTTTGTAAAAAATATTTTTGCGTGTGATTAAAGTACATAATGTAAAGTCAGTCGAAAGCAATTTGTTCCCGATACAGAAAGTGATTATATTTTATGTAGTGTTTGTTGACTCTTAGCCTATAAACACTTAAACTGCTTGGCGTGTGTATTTATTTCTGGATCTGAAAAATATAAAATATATTAGTAAAGTCTCACATATACCTAAAATAATCTATATCTATACTATCTTCTTCTTCTAAATTATAAAGTTGAAGAGTTTGTTTGTTTGAACGCGCTAATCTCAAGAACTACTGGTCCGATTTGAAAAATTATTTCGGTGTTTGATAGCCCATTTATCGAGGAAGGCTATAGTATATCATCACGCTAAGACAAACAGAAGCGGAGCCACGTGGGTGAAACCGCGGAGCGCAGCTAGTTGTAAATAAGTGATCACAATTATTATTATCTACTACTATAATACAATTTTAAATTGCAAAGTCATATTGTTTAAATCACATGGTATTAGTTTATTCATTGTTTTATTCAACTTTCATTGATTACATTTTACATATTATATGCAATACGGAATCACGTTCAAAAATAGTCCGAAGCCAAACTCTGTCCACTATATATGTATTTCAATAGTCGATTATTTTTATTTTTTGACAGTTGTTATTTTTTCTCAAAAAAAATAGAGAGCGTGTGCCGAGCACATAAAAGTGAAACTTTTTTTGCAAGATTCAAAAATACTAAGTCACCTTACTCCATGACGTGACGGTATTGCAATAACGCGACTTTAAAATTTTACTCTCAACGCGTAAAAATTTTCTTTTTTGAAGTGAAACTTCTTTATCGGGGTTGGACAAAAATTTAGTGTAACATTTTTGCGTTACGCCGTACGCGTGACATTTTTGCGTTACGCCGTACGCGTGACATTTTTGCGTTACGCCGTACGCGTGACATTTTTGCGTTACGCCATACTCATGACATTTTTAAGTTCATAAAGAAGTTTCACTTCTTACGTGTGTACACGCATACATTTTTTTTTGTCTACTCACAATCACTGCGCCTTAGCATCCTCGATCTTGGGGGTTTTCGGGTTGTTCCTCCATATGTAATAACTGAGGGAGCTAGCATATGCCAACCAAGCCAAGTAGGGCAACATTAACAGACCAGCTGTTTTGTTCACTTGAGTGAAGGTAACTGTAGTTGCTGTAGCCGCGCCTCCGAGAACGCAGATTTCGATGAACGCCTGCGAATAAACGCCAAAATCAACCCATTTTTGCATGAAATCTATACAGTCTATACTTATATTATAAAGCTGAAGAGTTTGTTTGTTTGTTGCTAATCTCAGGAACTACTGATCCGATTTGAAAAATTTGTTAGATAGCCCATTTATCGAAGAAGCTACAAGCTATATTTTATCATCACGCTAAGACCAACAGGAACGGTAGCAAGAGCAAGTAATATGTGAAAATCATACAAATAATGGACAAAAATTATAATAAACAATGTACGACTGCAAACTTGATAAAACAATTTTTTTTTGTTAATATAAAAATTAAATCAGTGGTCAAGACACAAAAAAATCATTCTAAAGTACTTATTACATGATGCAGATTTCCATAAGCAAAGAAATTAAATAGACACATTAATTTCCAAAAAACTGGCTTCAATGACTCACCAATTTAAAATCTTTCATGCCAAAGAAAATAGGTGTCCACGCCCAGTTCAACAATAATTGACCACCATACAGCGACAGGGGGAGCACTGCTTCTTCTGAAAATATCATAAAAATAAATTTATGAAAAAAATAGAAATAATTCGATCATGAGGTGGGACTCGAAATTGTATAATATATAAATTTATATTTATAAAGCATTTGAATGCCATAAAACCAAAAATATCAAATTCAATATCATACAACACCAACCATATATATAATATGTATATATATTATAAATCACGACATAGTATAAAACAAAGTTGCTTTCTCTGTCCCTATGCATGATTAAATGACTATGCAACGGATTTTGATGCCGTTTTTTGATAGAGACTGATTCAAGAGGAAGGTTTGAATATATAATTTATTAGGTTTTAGACAACAAATCGGGCGAATCGCCAAATGTGTTATGTGTTAAACTCGAGAACGGCTCAACCAATTCTGCTAATTAGAGCTTAATCATAAATTCTTTGTTATTGAGAATATATATAAACATTGAGCATTGAGCATGAAGGATAATAACAACAAACAGGTAAATTTTATAACAATCAATGTATTAGGAAATCTTCCCAAATACTATGTAATAAAATTTACCCGTACCTTATGATTTTAACATAATAAGATTTATTATGAACAATATTTTGATTCTAAACAAACATCTATAGATTGATGGCATAATTTTCTCTTATTTTTTTTTCCTACAACTTGAAATTTGACAAACAATGCCACCCAGAAAAAAATATTTTATAAAAATTGCATTTTATTCAATTATAAGATTGAAAATACTAAGAACAACAATAATATACCTAAACTCTCAGCTGCATGATAAATATGATTGATAACTATATTATATCTAATCTATTTGTTCTACATTATATAACACATTTTATCTGTTACCTTAAGCCCGACAGAACAAAATAGTGCATGAAATATATAATAATTTTATTTTATTAACAGACAGATAATATAGATTGATATATTGATAAAGTAGATACCAAATACATACTGTTTGTAGTACTGTAGTTTAATTTGCATAAACTGAGGTCAAAATAAATACTTTCTCGTTAGGTTTTTTTCATCACTTATACTATTGTAAATATTTGAAGATTCATATTCCAATAATAAAAAAATAATCACCTTATAAAATTTGTCAACAATATTTTTGGAAAACTTATTTCATTTTATCACTTGAAAAATGTAAATACTTTTGTACCACTAAAATCT
The DNA here is from genome assembly GCA_907164685.1 of Colias eurytheme. Classification (NCBI taxonomy): domain Eukaryota; kingdom Metazoa; phylum Arthropoda; class Insecta; order Lepidoptera; family Pieridae; genus Colias; species Colias eurytheme. The sequence continues at coordinate 6,988 of CAJQZN010009109.1, read as the reverse complement.
AAATATATGCAAAAAAACTTGTTTCACTTGACCTGTGACACTTAAATTATTTCAATCATTTTTTTTTAATTTACTACTACTCTACTACATGATTACCACAGACAAACTGCATGTGCAGTTTTGTGGGACTTAGACTTAAGTTATTGTAATAATTTGTAATAATAATTTCAATAAATAAAATAAATAATACCTAGCAAAAAATCTTACCAGTGAATCCTCCGCACTCTTCATACACTAGATAAGAAGCGTAGCCCATGCCGCAGTACAGAGTAGTCCATGCAGGCCCAAACACCCACTTGGGCGGGTTCCACCATGGCTTCTTCAAGTCATCATACCACGCCTTTTTCTCGTCTTTACGAATCTGCCCGGCAAAGTACAGGCCGTTTGCCCAACCACCTACATTGGGAAGAATTACGGAACCTAGCGCTGCCCAGTTCGCCATGTCTTCACTGTAGAATCTAAACAATAATTTACTATTATGTAAATGGAAAAATTATTGTAAAACTGACATGATTAAAAAGAGCAATTTCTTGCCGATTCTTCTCCGTAGATACTGCTTTCCGAATCGGTGGTAAATGTTAAAAATATGTACCTAATGACGTTTCAAAAGTGCTTCTAGAAGAAGTCTAATTGAATAAATAAATGTTTGAGTTTGAGTTTGTAGGTTAGCCGTCAATTTCAAGGAACACTGACCAATATACTACAGGTGCGTTTAAATAATGTAATTATACACGTTTCTTTGTTGGCTTCAAATGAAGGTTGTTTTACAATGTCAGGGTTATTTCCTAATTAAAAGTAGGTTGAATATAATTAATATTATTTACATAGACATTTGTAACAAGGGAACTGAGATATTGAATGTGATTTATAAATTCCAATGTCTGTGTCAATTTTTATTTACTGAATACACAAGTTAGTTTACAAAATGTATGATAATGACTAGACAATTTGAGATTTATGATCAGAATGTTACTAATTACTATCAATTACTAATCCTTTACCTAGTATACTCAATATGTCTTTGTAGAGCCTCCATTATTAAATAGAATTAATACACAGAGTACTTATTACTATCAAAATTCACTAAGAACTAATGATAAATAACTTATTAAGCGATTAATGGTCAAATAAATTAGATATCAGAATAAATTACGATAATAATATGACGCCACTAATTATATAGCCAATCACATACCTTCAGTAAAATACTAATACGCACCGAACTTTTCCTTCCTAGACAAAAACTAAGCAGTTCAAATTTTAAACGATGATGTAAGTACAATTAGAATTTTAAAGTACCATTTGTACCTACCTACATAGGTCACGCGCACAAACGCCGATCTTACATTTTATTCAATTAAAATTATGCAATTTTTTGTTTACCTACCTCCTTTTCTAGATTTTACACTGGTTACAACAGAAAGAACAAGCCTTAAAACAAAACATGAAGCCAACTTACATTAGAAATTAGTGTGATTCCGAGAAAATATTCTCACGGTCTGATTTTCACAGTAATGTTTATATAAAAAACTTGGGAAAATTCGGAAAATTTTACTGCGATGAAATCATTTGTATACTTATTAGACGAATACAAAATAAGAGTAGCTGAATTTCATACTAGGTTAATACAAAATAGGGCCTTCTCAATTGAGTCGGTTAATCCACATTGATGACTGATCAATCGTCAACATGACATACTTTACTCTATGAACATGACATCAGAAACTATCCTTGTACATTGTATCCCATTCACCCCACGACTGTTTAGCTGATAAAATTACTTAGGTTTTTAATGATTAATTCTTTGATTAAAACATTTAGGTCAATGAATACAAACTTGTTTCTAGAAATATAATTCATATAATATATAGCCGTAAAATATAATATTACTAGCTTACCACCCGCGGCTTCTCCCGCTTTGTCTAAAACCTAATAAATTATAATATACTAACCCTTCCTCTTGAATCACTCTATCTATTAAAAAAACCGCATCAAAATCCGTTGCGTAGGTTTAAAGATTTAAGCATACAAATGGACATAGGGAAATAGAGACAGATTAACTTTATTCAAGTCTTAATGTGAACAGCCTTCTATCAATTGTAGTGCAACAAGTTTGCCGAAGGTAAAAAAACTGCTTTATTTCAGGGAAATTTGGAACGAAGGTGTTAATAGAAGACATTTTTGTAATGTTTAGGAAAATATGTAGCAAATTTTCTTCCGATAGCGCAGTGCCTAGCCTGAGAGTTGAAGTTTTGTTTGCTTATTTATATCGTATCAAATGTGGTATCAAACAACATAAAATATGATCTGTCATCAATTATTATTTTTTTATAGGATTAATTCCGAATATTCCCCACGTGCTAATCAAGGTGCCAATAGATCTGTAGCCTGTAGCACTATATTTGATAGGGAATTGTCATTTGTCAATTTGACAATTTCATATTTCTTATCATTTATCAATTCAATTGTCAGTTGTCACTTGTCACAGTCAATTATTGCGGCAGGTGCGGCAGCCGGCAGGTGGGTATAGATTTTAAGGAATTTATTAGGATAAACCGAGTTGATTTTGATTTTATTAAGTGAATCTAAATATTAACATTTGTTGTTACCTACACAGGGTAAGGTACTAATATGTAATAACCTTAGGTAATTACTTACAGAATTTTATCGATCAATCCGATATGGTATGGATTGTTTATTTAACATCAAACTTTGAAGAATTCCAAGAAGTACCTATTGCTTTGTTAGCAATGATGTCATTTTAAATAAATAAAAAACTTTTAAGTTCTAAAACGTAGGTATTAAGAATTGGATAAATCTAATCAGTAATCTTATAAGATCATTGGATGTCCTTTTCCTTATCATATCAACTCTACAAGCATTTCAACTATCGCGAAACATTCTAAATTTAGATTCCCTTAGCAACAGAAATATTTCATAAATTGAACTCATATTTTTTTATTGGTCTAAGATATTAAAGTATTTTTTTTACAGAATTTAATTTAAAATGGTGAATTGGCGACTTATTGCTGCCTTGGCTCTTCCCAATGTGGGAGGGTGGTTGGGAGCACTGACCATGGCCGGTCAGGTCAGGTCCCCAACAGGCAAGGCCTGGTATGACGATCTGAACAAACCCTCATGGAATCCACCAAAATGGGTATTTGGACCGGCTTGGACTGCGCTATACACTGGCATGGGGTATGCTTCTTACATGGTGTATGAAGACTGCGGTGGTTTTACAGGTAATTTCATATTCACTTTGTAATAGAACTGCAAATTTATTTATTTGGTAGGCAATGTAATGATAAACTATTAGTATGCTTTTCTTGTAATATTGATAAATTTAAATTATTTACCAATTCAATCATAAAACTAGTAGTAATTTATAGGTACAAAGATTAAAATACATTAGTAATTATTTGCTTATTTCCATGTGTGAATATGAGTAGGAAAAATTATTATGTTTATCAGTTTTCTAGGATCCAAAGTACAAGCTTCAGATTGTAAATTAAATAGCATTTTATTGAATTATTTCATGCGACGTAATTAAAATCTTTCTTTTGGTTTCCTGAATTATACATTCTATCCAACTACCTTCTAAATACAAGGGCTTTATTAGAATTTTATATAATGGTATTAAAAATGTAAGTATTTTTTTTAACTTGCAGAGGATTCGCTCATTCCGTTGAGTCTGTTTGGCACACAGCTTATCTTCAATTGGACATGGTCGCCTGTTTTCTTCAAATATCATCAAATTGGATTGGTAATTTTATTAACCTATACTTATATCACTCTCTTATGTTTTTGAAATACTACTTTTATGATTCAGAAATAGGTAATATTATAATTAGACATCACATATTTGCATATGCAAATGCATAAAACTCTCCAATTACGGCGTTAGTGCATATTTTAGCTTTTTTCCCCAATCGTGCATATTTCGTTAAGTAGCGGGAGTTTTGATTGGTTGACTAACCTTTATTAGCCAATCAGAACGCTCAGCGAGTAAACAAACCCTATTTTGGCATGGTAAAATGGCAAAAAATTACAAAAAGGGCTCCATTTTAAGTAAATTTTGAGCCTTTCAAAATAGGGCTAGATTACCCTTTTGTGGCTAAAAACTTAAAAAACGGGTTGGTTTTCAAAAAAGGGCTAGATTTAGCCCGGAAAGGTCTAGGGTGGCAACACTGGGCTTGCGGGTGACAAATGTCACGAATTTGCGCTCGAAAATTTGGTAAAAATGCTTAATTGTATATTGGCACAAAAACTATACTTAATTTCAAGAAAATTTCACTGTTTTTGTTCAAGCTTTGATTAAAATATATAAAAATAATAAAGGCTTTTTGTTTTTGTATTGTGCATATTTTAGGCATATCAGTCGTTTTTAGTGCATATAATCCGATGTCTAATTATAATGTTTATGTATATACAGACAGATAAGACAGATTTTTGCATAATGGGAGGTTCCATTTTGCAATTTAAATACAAAAGTACACATTTTTGTATTTCATCCTGATGTTTCATTAGTTATATTCAATCTAAATAAAAAAATATTAAGTAGTACAGAAAACTTGTTCTCTGCTCTTATCTTTGTGGCATTTTATTGTCTAATAGTAATTTATTTATACCCACATTAATATATATATATATATTTTTTTTTAAGTCATCCATCATTTTCAAAATTTTTTTTTTACATTTTATCATATAAATCTTGACATATGTATTATAAATATTATGATTTATTTATTAATTAAAATTTCCAGGCCTTAATCCACATGTTTGCTCTCGACATAGCCGCGGGGGCTTGTACCATAAGTTTCTTCAAAGTTAACAAGAAGACGCTATATCTCATGGCTCCATATCTGTGTTGGTTGACATTCGCCACATGTTTGAACTATTCCATTTGGAAATTGAATTCAAACGAACCGCAAACTGTTAAGAAAGATTGACTGATTTTTTAAGAGTAACTTTTATTTGTAGTGGTTGCAGAAATGGTAAATAGGGTTAAAAATATACATTTTTAGAATCATGTTATATAACAATATGTAAGTAACAGTACTTAATTTTTCGTTATTTGAATCTTATATAAAAAATTTAAATCTGTTATTTATTTTGAGATTTTGCGAAACTAATGCAAGACAATTTCTTCTTTATTTTCATAAAGAGCTTAGTTTCCAATTCTCAAATGAATTAAAATATTTTAATTATGAAATTGATTTTGTAACATCATCCAATAAAGTAGGATGCTACTCTTAATATATGAAAAAATATATATTCACCATTTCTGCAAGTATTTTTACATGTTATTACATTTTAAAAATACACTTTTGTTATACAAACAAAGTATGTATCTATTTTTAAGATGAAACGTTGAGTACAAAATGTTCGTGAAGTATTCACATATATTTTTAACTAACAAGTATGTTGAACAATATTTTACAATACCTCAAAAGATTAAATATACTTATAGCACAATAAAAGGGTTTTAACTGAGACTGATTTCAATGTAAGATAACATTTATAAATACTTACACGTTTTTTTCTATTCAATATATTTATATAAGCAGTTTTATATTCAATATTTTAAAACTTATTTTTAACGCTTTGTAGAAAAGGACGGAGTTTGCAAAATGTATAAATCTGTCTTTATTATGATGTCTTAGTGTGCCTTACCATAAAAACTGCCAAATACTGCAATTTAGTAGATAAGAAGATTTTTATTGATGTTCATTATATAAATGTTTACCAATTATAAACCAAATAAATATACATATTTACTCTTAACATTTGCTTTTTTCTTGCCAAGTATCCGAATTTTAATTAATATTGAATCCAGACCGATTTTTTTATCATTGAATTGAATTTCAATGATATGCCGCGACCGCGCGGTGAACTACCTATGGACATTCATTTATTTATTTATAATCTTTATTGCATACAAAACATAAATACAAATAAAGACATTTATTGCCGTACACCAAGAAGCTTATATCTACCGTACACATGACTGCTCGAGCCGTCGCGAGCTTTTATTTCAATGGAATATAGATGTCACTATAAAAAAACGAGATAACACAAAATGTTTTTTGTGTATTGTAATATCTGTGGCCTTTAGTGGCTTATGTCATTTAGATAATATCTGCTTTGCTGTTTCTGTTTATATGAAGGTGTATTTCTCAGTCCAAGGAATACTAAAATATGTGTTCGTTGCATATATTATACTAGCTTACCGCCCACGGCATCGCTTCATACTATGTAGTGATAGGTACTGACTGAGTGCTAACCTAACAGTTAGGTTCTTTTTTGTCATTTAGTGCACAATAAAGAATTTTTGTTTATAGTTTCCAAGAATGCCTTCTATCAAACGAATAGCTGAATAATATTCTCAAATACTGGTTAAAATAAAACATATTTTTAATAATAATTTTATTTTCACTGATCAATATTTACAAACATTATTTCATTCGTTTCAATTTATTCAGTTCTCCCTGTTGTATCGCAGCATCTTTGTAGATCTGTTTCACCTTCTCTTTCCTTACGTTGTCACTGAAATGAGACAAAAAATCATGATTAACTTGTATTTTCTAATATTAATTTCGAAAAATGTAACGTTTACATCATTGAGTTACTATGTACTACGTACTAGAGAGGGCATCGCTACTACACTATTTGTAACACGAGTTAGAGCCAAGCGTCTCAAACATCGCTTATATCTATGACTAACTAGCCGCCCCACACGCGCCCCGCACCGCCGCGATTGTCGCACAGATTTTGTTCGTGGTGTTCTCTCTATACGTTGTAATAATACCTCAATGGTTTACAATTTACATAGATTTTTATACAAACTATAAATATTATGCGTTTCTCATTGGTTTGAATAAAAATAAATATATAATACAATAATTGATATTTAACCAACATTTATTTTAATGTATAAGAACGAAAAAATACTTTTATATAGGTATGTATAAGGTATGTGTATAATCGT
>CAJQZN010009108.1:0-12056 GCA_907164685.1 Colias eurytheme | reverse complement strand
TATCTTACAAGTGCAATGTATGATACATAAAGACATTTTAAGTTTGATAAATCAGATGTTTTGCGCGAAGTGACAGTAGTACCCACCTCAACGCTTCGCTTATGAGGCGTGCAATACTTATTTTGACATATAATTTTTAATATTTTGTTTATATGCCTTCCTTTATGATAGTCGGACTAATGCTTGATAATGATGAACTGAATGTAATGGGATTTTTTCTGAATGATAGAGGAATGAGGAATTGGTAGAGCTACAAAGAATAAATTTCCTGCGAGATATTTCGTCTTTCATATGGCATGGAAGTAGGTGCTCTATATTATGCTGAAATTAATATGAAAAGTTAAATTATTTTTCAAATGAATTAAACTTTAAAAAGTCCATTTCAAAAGCACTCACAAATTTAAACTTTATTAGTAAGAATACACATAAAGCAGAAACAGAGCAGTGTTGGCGCGAACCCAAAATATATTTTCTGTTAGAACAAGGGCGAGATTTCACATTTCTTTCTAGAGATACAATAATTTTTGTGCATCTCAGACTAGTATCAGTTTTATTGCAGCTTACAAGCAATTGAAGTTCGTAAATTGTATGGAATTATTTATAAATGTTATACAATTTTAATACTATATTCTTCTGCTATCATCTTTGTATTGAATTCGATCCTAATCTTTTCATCCATTCAAGTGGTTTTACATACTGAATAGATATATATACACATAACGCGAGCTACAGATAAATATATTATAGAATATAGATGGACATTACTTTCGTATTTATATAAGCGTAATATTTTTAATTAGTACAACCAAAACCAATTTATCAATTTTCTGTGAAGGCGTTATGATCAGCCAAGTAGTGTTTGAATACAACGTTGCTTGGGTATTAGACCTTATTCTTAAGGTTTTAAGTACCTATATCTCACATAATAAACATATAAACAAAATACGTTACGTTTGCAACAATAATTTTAAGTTCACCACTCACTTAATAAAATGTACACATGTTTCCGTTTATCCAAACATACCGTTAGGGTAGCCCGGGAAAAGTAAATTTCCCTGGCAATTGAACGTCACAGCGAGGTGTGTGACGTTTATGAGCCGAGTTATTGGACTATATATTTTGACCTCTGGCCCCGGGAACACGCGTGATGTGTTTCAAGATTTGAAACAGATTCTTTAAGAATTAAATCTTAACAGTGATAATTTATTATATAGAGACATTGATGATTGTGTTACATGTTTGTTTAAATAAACAAAATCAAGAAAACCAATTTATAATTTATGACTACTCGACCCAGTTCAGATTTTCCGAGTTAGTAACTCGGAAATACATACCTCAAGACAAGTTTTCCTCAGAAAAATCTTGTCATTTTCTTAGAGATTTTCATAGGTTCTTAACAGTAACTTGATCTTTACTATCTAAAATCTAGCTGAAAATACATAATATAATATGTAGTACAATGTACCTACCTCCCCACAAGAGCACGTGAGCAAAATTCTAAGCAACCGAAGTTACCAACTTTACCCACAATAGATCTCCGACAAACTTGAGATGTTGAATTTTAAGACTTATACCTTCTATGGATTGCATTTATTTAAAAACTTTGATAAGATTTACGTATGGAAAACATTTTATATTTGAAAGTAATCGTAAAACTCTAATATAATAAAATCAAAAGGATACATAGGTAAAACAAATCATACAAATCTCAACAACAACATAGTGAGTCGTAGAATAAATATTATGTAGACCAACTGGTTTTCACTGTTTTATATATTAACTAGCTGTTCCCCGCGGTTTCACCCGCTCCTGTTGGTCTTAGCGTGATGATATAATATAGCCTATAGCCTTCCTCGATAAATGGGTTATGGTTATCTAACGTCGAAATATTTTTTCAAATTGGCCCAGTAGTTCCTGAGATTAGCGCGTTCAATCAAACAAACAAACAAACTCTTCAGCTTTATAATATTAGTATAGATAGATTTAGATAGAGTGGAAGATTGAATTTGATATTTAGTGTTGTATGGCATTCAAGTGCTTTATTAATTATAAAATTTTAAGGAATAGAAAAACTTCGATTAAACGAAAGAATTTGAACGCGCGTATTCTGCCAGTAAATATAAATTTTTAAAGAATAGAAAAACTTTGATACGGGATTCGAACCCAAGCGGATATTTAATATTTATAGAGTTGAAGACTGGATTAAGGTTTCTCGTCTATATTATAACACAAGTATGTCAAAATAAATAAACACAAATAAAAACTAACTTTATTCAGTTTTATAACATTTAAAGGTCACAAGAAAATACCCACCATAGTATACAGTATATAACAAGCCGTCAGCTAAAAACAATCCATCTTAGGGTTGTTTACTCCCTCTAAGGTCGACTCCAGTGAAATTAGATTTTGATCAAGATGAATATTATATTCTGAAATACTCTGTTATAAATAACTTGTTATTTGGGACGAATTGAAATCCGTTTTAACCCATTGACCACCGAGCGGCCCGATCGGGCCGAGACACAATAGATTTTCTATTGTGTCTGTGATCCGAGGACTGACGGATTAATCGTGTTTCATTGTTAACTCTTAAATGGTTTAAACGTAATAAGATATTTAATTAAGAGGTTCTGCAATTGTCCTGATTAGATAATATATTTATTGTTTTAGTAATGTATAATTTTTTAAAGAGACTTAAGTACGTTTTTTTATTCATTACAAAAATTAGATTAAGACGTATAAATTAATGTTATACCCTACCAGAAGGTAGAAAAGTATACTTTTACAACCCAATATACTATAACGAAAAAATGCTATAATACAAGATCTATATGGATGATCCTGACACTACGAGTAGTTAAAAGTCACTCAAATTGGTTCATATATTATTTTAAACTTGTACCTCTTCTTTCGAAAAATGGTTGGAAATGTATCATATCGACAACTATTGAAAGAAGCTAACGTAGGTATTAAGATAGAGTTGTATTCATGTTTTATTATGATTTATGATCTCGCTATTGTACGTTTTTCGTTTATATATTTGCCTCAATCTTCTTTGTAAACTTGTGAATAAAACTTGTAACTTCGAATAATAATAATTACTTAATGAAATCGTCTAAGCAGCTATGCCAAAATATAGACCATACATTATAACAATTAAGATTTTTGAAAAATAATGTGACTTGCATAATATTATGCTATTAATTATAATATTTCAGAGAGAAGCATGTAATTAGTAACAAATCGAATTGCATTCATCAATTAATAACAAAAACAATAAGACGTAATTATTATATCTTATTGCTTTGAAGACAAAATTTAGCGTCCACAAAATTGTATCTCAGTTCAACGGAATCGATTTGCAATTCAATGAAATCAAATTAATCGCTTGTTACGAGCGAAAAGCCAAAACAGCTCGAACTAAGTGAATATTCTTTTAATTGCAATTTATTTTTCACTTTGACTAATGGCCTTTAAGCCCTTATGTTTTATTTATAGCGATTTGTAAATGGACCTTCGTTGTTGCATCTAAAACGTTTGCTATGACTTGTTTGAAAAACGAATGGAAAAGCGCGGAAAAATTTGCCACGTATAACACGTAAGAATAATAAAATGTATACTATAAAGACTAGGGTGTAAAAAAATGTATTTTTTGACATGATTTTTTTAAGGTCGAAAATGCCAAGGTCGCGTCATGGTAATACCGTCACGTCATGCAGTAAGGCGACAATTTTTGTATCCTTAAATTTTGCCAAAGAAGTTTCACTTCTGACACGTGTTCTCATCACACACGCTCTTTTTTAATTAGTCATCATTTGTTTTCACTATACACCATTAATTGATAAAATTTTTATTTATTACAGACGCGTATCTTTCGTTCATAATTTTACATACCTTCAGGCGTTCACTTATTATAATTTCACGCATAAAGATGTTCCCAATTAACATTATGTTAATAGCAACTACGTTACGCAAATATTTGTTGATAAAATACATGCAACCGTCTCTGCATATATTTGCTTGAATTAATTTACATATTTAAAGCAGAGATCGATCTCCTAAATTAACATCTAATGTGTAAACATGCGTTTGGCTGTTCCCTGGATCTTGCATCTACCCTATGGCTAGTTTGAGAGAATGCTGCATATATTAGTAAGGAAACTTATTCGCTATATAGGGAAATATCGAATTATCAAAAACATCGTTTTAAGGAATTAAAATACAATTTATTCGTTTTATTGTTACTATCTATTCGCCTCGCCCGCACAAACTAGGAAACTCCCTAGGAATGAAATGAAACCTTTTCAAAAATTTTCAAACAGTAAATTGTTAAAAAATGTGTCCACTTGTAAATCAAATACTAGAAATAAGTTTTAAATAGAAGATAATTAGCCGTGTAAGGAGAAGCCTATCACACACAGATCTACTGAAATAGTATGAAATAGGTAGTACAAGATCAGATGTAATCAATAACCAATAACCCTTAAACCTTTCTATTTTAAAACAATACATTAATAATTAACACAAACAATACAAAATATTAACTAACAAAAGACCGGCAAATTCACGTGTTTGATCATAGAAAATAACATCAGCGAGCTCTCGGCCTATAATTCTAACGCCTCGTGATATTTTACATACAAATTATACATAGAGCTATTTAAGTCAATTTCGGAGTATAATTGTTGTAGTTAATTTGCATTTTAGCTGAAAACGTGATCGTATATTTTGTGAACCGCCATTTTGTGTCGTTATTCTATTTAATTATTTACATAGATTACTAGCTTTCTGCTTGCAGCTTCGCCCGCTTCGTCTATAACCTAATAAATTATATACTAAAACCTACCTCTTGAATCACACAATCTATAAAAAACCGCATCAAAATCCGTTGCATAATTTTAAAGATTTAAGCATAAGTACATAGAGATAGAGATAGCGCTTTGTTTTGTACTATGTAGTGATTAGCTGCAGAAGCCCACAGCTTCTCGTGGTAATCGTCAAATTATAATCTATGTATTTAGACCAATGTTTTTGTTGCAGAAAATTTCATTAAGATCTAATAAGAATTCAACCTAAGTATAAAAACTTTGAAACTACACTGTTGCGTTTATTCGCTAGAAAAAGCTTTATAATACAGCAAGATTGATTCTTTATAAAAACGTTCTTTATTCCGTTTTATACTAAAAGCTTTTTAATCAATCTTCTATTTTCACCAAAATATATCACTTATCAATATTCAATCTAAACTAGCCCGCAACATGCATTCCTCACCAGTTTCCATTTCAAAGATTTAATCTTGAACCGCCATCTCGCGGGGATTCCCCTGAAATTACTTCTTCCATTTGCATCCGAACAAAGAAAGTATACATGAGTGAGCGAAAATCTGATAGCGAACGTTATTTTTATGATTATTGTCGACTTCATTTGAATTTTTACTATTTCATATCCCTAGACTGGATACCGCTTGAATAGGAATGAGATAAGTCGCTTGTAAGAATCCAATATCGGGATGTTTGTTGTTTTAGGATTACTATTATTATTTTGTGTATCTAGTGGATAGTATATTTGATAGATCGGGAGGTCCCAGGTTCGAATTACTAAAAAAATTGAGTGTTATTTATCCAAAAAACAACACTGACAGTTACAGACAACATAGAGTTAGGAGAGTAAGGTGTTGGTGTTATAACCATTTTTTTAATAATAATTTCAATTTATACTGATGATAGCACTCTTAATGTTATAGCGCTATGGAAAATAAATATTAAATTAAATTCGTATTATTATTTTAACTAACTCAGTCAAGTCAGTCGTGCAATCATTACAAGTTTATGCTTTTTCTTCAATAGGTTTAAACAATCTGTAAAGAATTATCATACGTAAGTATAATATTTCTCTCTTGCTTACAGATACATAGATTGAGTTATTGTATTTCGGATCCACGGAAATAATTTGAAATTATCTGAAACATACCGAAAGAAAGGATTTTCCTTGTAACATTAATATCTCTTCACGGTTAATATATTTCAGAATCGCAAAACAAGCTGCCTTGATAAATAAAAGAAATACACCGACTTTTCAAATTTAATTCTCGATTCGTATGCTAAAGCACAAACGACTTAAAAATGTATCATCAAGTAATCTTTATAAGCTATCGCATTCAAAACTGCATCCTATTTCTGCGAGATAAAGTACATTTTTGAAGAGTTATTTTTTGTTTCGCAATGCATGTTGTTGAAATATTGGAATACCACAAGGCGAGTGCAAATTACAGGATTTTGTTAGGAATATGGACCGTGTTATTACGCGTATAGAGTTGAAAGTTTGTTGTTAAGAGGGTATCGGTGCTGAGTTTGACACTTGTCGCCTTTTCGCGAGATTCAGGCGCGTTTCAGAAATATTAGAAATACGCGGCGACTCGTGTCGAGATAAATCTTGTGTTGAGACGCGTCTGTGTGCATAAATACATTATTTTTGCTTCATGTGCAATATTGAAGTGTTTGTTTACTAAGTGTTGTTTTACAAGAAAGATCAGGATTATAGAGATAATTTCAAAAATATTTAAATATTCAGGTTTATTCATACAAACGAAATACATAAAACATTTATTAAGACAGTTGTCTTAGATTCAAAGGTAACAAAAAAACGAAATGCAGGAATTTAAATATGTATGTACCTACATGAAAAAGCAACTTTTCATCACAACTGATATGTTTAAAACCCCGCTTAAACTTTGCCAGTCCTAATGAATTAAGCCTTGCAATACTAGATATATTTATATGTAAATAGAGTAATAATAAATCGTAGGAACAAAAAGCGTCCCTTTCATTACTGTAACAAACTTGTTTGCGCCGGTTTATCCTGTCACCCCCTGATTTATGTAAATACCAGTTCAGTAATAGTCCCAAATTTCTTTGCGAGTTGCCGGAACTTTTGGGTGTTTATTTCGACCCGGCTTTGCTTGGGTTGGACTGGGATAAAACTTATGTAAGTCAAGAATGATATTGTATGTACTCGTGACAAAATGTTTAAAATCAGTTTAGTAGTTTTTGAGGTTATCCAGTGTATATAACATACAGAAAATAAAATACTTCCTGTTTATTATACACATTTTTATAGCTGTCGCCAAGTTTTGTGTCACTCAAACATTATATTTATTATAGAGATGCGTATACTACAAAATTTTATTAAATATTGGTTCACAACCAAAGAAGAAGTTACTCCTTAGATATACAGACCGTTTTGAATAAATCGTCTCACTGAAATAATGTTTTACAAATTCATCTGGCCGTGAAAACAGCAAGTGCACAAATACATCAGAGCCTCGTATCATTTCTTGTCGGCTCATTATTTCGCACTTGACAGATGAATTTATAAGAGCCGACTTAATCATCTGTCACACTGTCAGCAAAAATATATAAATGAGATTTATATTTTCGAGTTTTGGCGTGTTTTGCGATATATTTTTTCATATATATTTACGGCTTATTCAAACAAAAATAAATTATGCTTTTCCAAGTTCTTAAATATCTGTACAATATTTCTAAGTACAATATTTGAAATAATATTATTATGTGATAATATTATTAAAAATATTATCTTGGTAATATTATTTCCTTAAGTGATATGCAGTGAAAAACCTAGCAGCATAATTATGTGCCTATTCTCAACCAATATTTAATAAAAAATAGAGCACTTCAGTCTCTTTAGGACAGCTATATTACAGACATAGTTTCTCTCCATAACTGGATTAGCCCTTATGCAGAGCAGTAAATCTATCAGAGTATTGAGTGCTTAGCATTGGCTCGTATCCAGGGCTTTATGTCCGTGTAATGTCATAAACTACAATATGGCTGTCTGTTATTGGAAGCACAGGTGCACAAAAATTAATACCTAATTTAGGTTATCGTTCCTGAATTGCTGAACCGACTTCCGTTCGTTTGTTTCAACAGAGTATTGTAAAATGCAAATATGACAATATTTTATACAATTTAACGACTCTATTAGCATAAGCAATAAATTAAGTTACTTAGTAGTACCTATGCAATTTTCTATGTTAAGATATTACATTGCGGATCATTCCAATTTGTCAGCAGAAACAACACAAGATACTAATTAAATCGGATATCTCTTTGTTTAACAGTCTTTAATATAGAGATTTGTGTTAGATATTACAATAAATTTATATCTGAGTGTACCTACTTATTGCCTCATTATTACAATTTACAGTAGGTCGGTCCAGAGATTGTACATAATGTATTTCAAAAGATAACAAACAGCTCAATAGTTAGAATAACCTGAAAGAAATTGATTCCGATTCAAACTTCGATTTTTATTATTATTAAAAGGTACACTTCAAATCTTATATTTTTCTCTACATACATCAAGAAGTTTCGGTTCTACGGTGATAAGTCGGTATGTTAATGTCGTTTAAAATATGTAAATAAAAAGAAAACAAACATTGAAATTATACTTTCATGTAAAAATAATAAAGTACAATTTAAATATTTCCTGTCTTTAATTACCCACTTTGTCTTTCCCTTTTTAATTAATGTTGTAGATTCCTTTTAACCCTTCCTCTCGTAATTAACTTCGTTAAACGTTTAGAAATTATTTTTTCAAATATTTCTTAAAATGTACGGTTTATTTTTATGATAAGTACATATTTTTTCGTTTATTTGATACATTGTAATCATGTTCTTTTGTTATTAAGAATACCTTATAGTCACAAGTATAGGTTACAGTTTTATTTTTTGAGAAAATTTTTCAGAATCAACGATATTACGTACTTCACTCTGCACTACTAGGTTACTAATTAAAAACAATATGTTTTTTAATTAAAATTAAATTACGCAAAACAAATTCTCAAAAAAATCCATATAAAATAGCGTAGACTTCGCATCGTAGCGCTCGTAGCTTGCAACAAAACATTTCGTAGCAGATTAGATAAACATAATTCATTACATTGCCAAACACAATTTATTTCCCATTGTTCCTCACAAACAAGACGAGAGCTTCGCAAAACTAATACGATTTGAAACAACACTACAAGATGTGCGGTGGAGGAGCAATGTAACAATTACCAACAATTTATGGCTCCCCCCGGAGGAGAACGTGCCAAGTTCTCACGAGCACCATATATTACTTATGACTTCTATTCTTAGCGGGCAGATTAAAAATTTTAATGAAATTCCCGAGTGCTATATGCTTGAACAATAGTGGAGGAATTTTATCAATATGGTCTTCAAAATCGATTGTAGCATTGACGCTGCTACGGTTTGGTGAATGACGATATTATGTAGACATACTATTTTGTTTTTTTAAATTTCCATTAATTAGAGGTTTTATCATGATAAAAGTATCTCATGTATATTTTTGTCTTGTCACGTACCTACCTAATTTCAGTCAGATATTTGAAGTAAACAAAGAAATGAGTAGATAATTTAAAATGTTAATTTAGTAACTGTTGAAAGGAAGCGTTAACAAAGATTAATAAAGAAAGGTGCTCGAAGTCAAGCCTTACAAACAAAAGTCGTCACCGACAGTAACTAAATCTGCGCAAAACTTGGACGGAAAGATCTATTGGAGGGTTTCTTTAATTTGAGCTCGTGGCGCCTCAGATAAGGGGATCGAAGTCGCTGCAAACTTCTGACAATTAAGCCTTTATTTCGCGCGCCAACAATAAGAAGTAATTAGCGATCGTTCGTCTGCTGATTTTTTCAAGAAAAAACTTCAAATCCCGCATCCTTTGTTCGGCGAAATTTTCATCAATCTCGCCCGGAGAGATAGCCCTCGAAAAGTCTATTAACATCAGAGCCACGTTCGATGGCGACTTGCCGGAGTTCAATTGGAAAGTCGACGGAAACGTGCAATATGCCGTCGAT
The DNA here is from genome assembly GCA_907164685.1 of Colias eurytheme. Classification (NCBI taxonomy): domain Eukaryota; kingdom Metazoa; phylum Arthropoda; class Insecta; order Lepidoptera; family Pieridae; genus Colias; species Colias eurytheme. The sequence goes on along the minus strand of CAJQZN010009108.1, from coordinate 2,175 downwards.
AACAAATCTGTGAACCAATTTAAGGAGCCATTTTTAATATCCGGCGGAGGTCAACATACTTCCCTTCGCACGGCCCTGCAGCGCGTGTTAAATTCAATAATCTCCAATGGTAGGCCCGGCCGCGATCCGAACGTTTTCAATACTCCTTATTGAGCCATTAACTGTAATGGCTGTTACAATAGAGCATTACAATTTGTCTCGTCGCGATGCCTCGTAGAAACGCGGCGTAGGGACTGCCGAAAACGGTTTAAAGAATTGAGTCTTATCCGAGAAGGGTTAAGGTTGCTTATCGAGTGCAGGAAAGGACGATGGTGTCCCAATTGAGTTTATCTGCGGATATTGTAAAGTGGTCGCAGTTACACAATATGTCCGTATCGGCTCTGCGGCAAGCTTGCGGACGTTGATTGTGTTTAGAGGGAACCGATATTAAATTTGTTAATTGTCGCTGTGTGATCGACGTTTTGAAAAGCTACCTCATACAATGTCTAGAAATAAATTGCCTAGCGAGACATACACTTTCAACGCTCTGTAGAATTGTTATTCAAAGCCTGTTCATGTTGCATTGTGTATTTATGTTTTATTTACATCGTAAATATACAATAATGCTATTAAAACTTTCCGAATAAAACCTTTTGTGTCATCAAATTTTGTAATTCCACGCATAAAAATGTTTTCAATTCCAGACTCGCAGTTTTACGAAATAAATCATAATAAAGCTTCCTCTTTGTCTAATTTCTTTTTTTTTTCCTCTGTTTACGAGACGATCATTTAATGCCATAAAATAAACTAGACATTTAAAAACGTACATCTATGACATTAAAACGTGGTATCGTGCTAAAGTAATAACTAGCACTATTTTCCTACTATTTATTTCATCAGAATTTTCTGGAATCGAATATTTTTTTTTATTTAGAATAGAGAAAACATAACTTTTAAATTTTCTTCATGACATCAACTACTTGACATAAAATAAAGACAGAAAACCAAAGACTGGTTTTCAAATTTCCTCTTAAAGCTAAACCTTACCTGCTGGGCAGACGCAGTCCGTGGCATCTCTCCTAACTCGTCTCGGAACTTCCGCCTTCCGCGTAGTAGCTGGCCTCACGAGCAGCTCCAGCATTAGCTGCTGCTCCTCCAGTACCTGCAGCCGCTGCTCCAGCGCCTGCTGCCGCACCGCCACAAATCCACAACCTAGCAGGACAAACACACAGAAACACACTTGCACCACACAATAACACGGGTTACTCGGTCTGTCACTCCCCATGATGGCGTATCCATTCAGTAGGGTAGGGTTGAGCTGTGAGCGCGTTCAGCCCGCCTATGCTGCTGTCGGCGACTGGCTCCCGAGGGAAGTGACTTGTCGGACGCTAACCGCCCTTCTAGTGTCGATTAGAGTACCCTTCCGAATGTGATGGACGTGCGTGGCGGATGTCACTGGGAATCAATGTCAGTGAACATTGCGCTATTACCAAAGATTTAGTAGTAAAGGGGAACATGGTTTTGGATAGTACTGATAGTACTCTAGTGTAGTATTATATTATCATTTCTCTTGTTTCGTTTCTTTTCTATTTTACGTATTATGTAAATGTTACGTTCAAAGACCGAAATCGCATAGCAATAAATAGGTTAAACCTAAATATAGTTAAACTTTAAACTCACGAAATTATTTTATTGTCACCGTTTCGATAGGTGTACAAAGTTTGAGTTAAATCTGACAGTTTAAAGTCAAAATAAAGTGCAAAGGAATCGGTTACATACAATCATGTCGTACTGTACCTACATACTGTACATATACAACCTTACAGTTGAAGCTAAGCAATTTTTTAACACTTTTATATTAGCTTCACCTATGAGATAGAGCTATTTTTTCACGCAATGAGCGTGATTGTCATTGAGCGTAACATACGAAATAAATAGAACGGTTAGATAAATTGTGCAAATTATTTACTAAAACTTAAAAAAAACCCCATTACCTCTCGTTCGCTTTGTCAACTATCTTTGATGACTTTGAAATAAGTTTATACTCATATTATTACTAATTCTGCAAAGAAAAAGTTTCTACATGGTTTTTACCAATCTTATCGTCAATTTAAATAATATACATTTAATTTAATAATTTATTAATACCTTTTGCACGCCTCATAAGCGAAGCGTTGAGGTGGGTACTACTGTCAC